>CAUYSK010084464.1:0-64965 GCA_963575035.1 Avahi laniger
CATTCTACTAAGTGAGGTATCCCAAGAATGGACAAATTACCAAATCTTAGAGAGCTAATGAATAGCAAGTGCTAATAAAGAAACGGACAGTTGTGAGGCAACGTGGTATATCGGAAGGAGCACTGGATTTGAAGTCAAACCTGGATTCTAGTTCCAGCTCTGCTACTTACTGGTGGGACAAAACCCTCTAATCTTCTGAATGTGCAAAAGGAATAATTATAATGACTTCACCTGTTTAATAGGAGGATTATATGACCTATGTATGTGAAAGTGCTTTGCAGTCCACATGTTAGTTATCATTCATATTCATTATTAATATTAATAATATTGATAAAAGTAGGATATCTGTAACTTATAAATAATAAGTGTCTGATAATAAATTATAAATGACAAATGTTGGAAATTTATAGAGTGTAATAGGTAGTTCAGAAAAAGCAGCTGACTATTTCTCCTAGAATATTTAATTTTGGGATTTCCTAACCCTAAAATTCCAGTACAGAAGCGTGCCCATGGCGAGCTTGTTCAAGTAGAGCCAGTTGTCCACCTTTTTGTCACATGCCTGCCCAGCACTGCCACAGCAGGTCTGGGGGCCTCTGCAGAGGCACTGAGAGGTTTCCCACACAAGAGCTGGTGCGCCCTCCATGCCGGGTTTATGAGATCATAGCCCGAGGTAGTGAATTATAAGATGCTATAATTCACTTTCCATAGGTGGTCTTGGCTGCATTCCACACAGCCTTTTGGCTGACAGGTTGCTGATTTTGAAGCACTGGCACAAAGTCAAAAATTTAGCCCAGACGACTGGTTTGCCGAGCAGTGAGCAATAACGTCAACAGATGAGCCATTGGATTTTTCTGTGGAGGTCTTTTGTGTTCACTTCATGTGTATTTAATTTTTGCTGTTTTGAGTATTTCTAGAATGATGGAGAAATAGTAATCATAGGCATTTTTCAGGGATAGAGGTTAGAATTAGTAATTTGATGTACTTCTGTCAGGCTTCTTGATTTCGCCTCTCTTTACTGCCGAATGCCAAAGGAGAGGGTCATTTTTTTAATCCTAATTCAGGCCACTGGATTGCTCCTCCAATTAGCACATCTAATGGTTGGCAGATTTTATGTGCTAAATCTCTGGCAGGGCCTTTTATGTGCACTTTATGATTTTTTTTTTCAAAAAATAGAAAAAAAAAAAAACTGGCACCAATCTTGAGCCTAAAATAATTTCATGTTTACCACAGCATTTCAAATACTATGTAAGAGTTTGGCTCACTGTCCCAAAGCACTCTAATTTTTTTCCTCTTGGTTCCAACGCTCCTCAATTCCACGGGATCCAAGCCAGGCAAGTAATGTAAGCCAAGTGGCGCTGCTTGTTTGCCGCGTAGGTTCTGACAAATATAGAGTAATTCTTCTATTCTTCAAAGCTGTTACATCTTTGGCTCTACAACAATTGAGGTTGTGGGCCAAGCATTTAAAATCTTCATCCACCTAAGATGTAAACATAAGAGTATTTTTCAATATTTTTTTGAGTCAGAATGAATTACACAAGTGTTTGCTACGATTTCTGAAACTCTGCTGTCAAAATGTCTGTCATTTATTCATAAGTTTATACTGTAGAAAACTATTTTTAAATAAATGCTTGACTTTTGTGTGTACAGTACAAATTACTTTGCATTCAACTTTGCAAATGTGGTGTGTGTGTTTTGGTGGTAGTAGTTTGGTGTAGAGGAATGTTCTGTTGCATTAAAAAAAATTAGCTCTCCTCGAACAGATGTTAACATAATTAATTACTTATTGAAAATTGCTGGCCAGAATGAATTTCATTTCACTTAGCATACCCCATTTCATGCACAAGGGCACAGCTATGATAACCCAAAATCACTTCTCCAGGTCTAGTCTCTGCAGACACACTTTCAGTTGTCCAGTAATTGAGTTTAAATTGTGCAATAATATTTCATTTAGTAATCTAGTAAGATTTAATTGGTATGGTTGATATATAGGAGGATTTCATCTTCAAAGTGAGTGGCAGAAGTGGAGTAAGTGACCATTGAGCAATTGAGCAATTTCAGTAAGGGAATTAACAGACTGAGTCAGTTAAGTAGTAAGTCAGTTTAACACAAGTATTTGCACTTTCTTTAGCTGAAATATTTGAAGCACTCATTCTAATGAGACATCCTAAAACTTAGATAAGTGCCATGGCAGTTAAGATTAAGAAATCTTTTTAGGAACCGACCTCGATTGAACGGTAAGCAGGATTGGCTCCTAAGGCCTCCCAACTCAACCAGATAATGTGATCTGGCTCCTTGAGTCATGCAGTATATTCCACACGTCCTTTTAACCAGACTTAAGGCTTTTTGAACTTGAGAAAGGCATGGGGAATGTCTGAGGGCAATCAGTCAGGCATATCGAAAAGCTAATTTCTAAATTTAGCTGAAGATTCTCATAGGTTAAATGAGTGCTTTGGGGGCATTGGAATAAGAATCGTAGTTGTATAAATAGAAGGAATTCATCCAGTTTTCTTTTTTTCTGCCACCTATGTTCTTTTTCCCCTCTTCTTCACCGTCCCCACCTTGAAGCACATTAGAAAATCCTAAGCAGTTTCTGGAATCGTCCATGTCCTCAATGCCAATACATTTCATATAGGTTCTCATAAGGAAAGCAGAGATACACAAATAGGCAGAGTTTAGAACCAATTTGGACATACTCTTTTTCATTAACTTCTTATAAATACCACTCCTAGTGAGGCAATGGAGGTTTTCTCTACATTATCAAGTGAAATGGATGAAGCCATTAGCTTTATTGTTCAGGTGAAAGTTTTGGGGGGCTTACATTCTCCAGCTATTGCTTTTGTTCTCCACTTCTGAAGATATCAGACATAAGCCAAGTAATTCGCAGTGCCTCCCTAACCATTAACTCTATCCTTTTAAATCAGCCCCAATTATTATTATTTTTTAATAAAGACTAATACTTCTAGTAGCCAAAAATCTTTTATGGAATAAAGTAGAGAACAAATAAAATGAAATTATAAAAAAGTAGATAAATAAATGAAATGTTCACATTTTTACAGATTGCAGAGATGATGATAGCAGATTTTTAACTAAGACTAGGTTTCAGGTGTTAAATCAGCCTGCCTCTTAGGTCAGTAGAAGAAAGTATCTGCTAGTTATTGTCTGTATGTTTTAAAATCATTTTATATTGTTTTGCTGTCATTTTTGTTAGCTAAATCCTATTATAAAAATAAAATTTTCTAAAACATTTCTGAAATCTTTGACCATTTTTACTTAAAGTCATTACTTTTTTTAAATTGTGGGGTTCTCATCATTAATGCTTGTAAAGTGAATTATCTTTTCAACTGCTCTGTTCTCTACATTCTTTCCCCATATAGCCCAAAGCAGATTAATCTTTAAATATCATCTTTGTTGCAAGGCAGACATTCTTCCTCTAATTTAGGGGAAGGCTATTATTACCTGATGATTGAGGCTTCAAAGGCTCTTTGGGGCCCCTGGTGGGAATAGGAGGTGGATCTTCTCCTGTTCCCACCTGACCATCGTCTCGCCCCCCTCAGCCCCCTTCTTCCAGCAGATCTCTTGTCTGGCCTTGTGGCTATTTAAAGGACAGAAATAGGTGTCTTAAAAGGAAACATCCCCCCAAATAAAAATTCTTTGTTCTGTGCAGATCTCTTTATTACTCCTTCTTTATGGTGCTCTGTAGAGTGGAGCAGGGACTCGCAAGGCACCCTAGTGGAACTCTGCCACTGGTTAGGAGAGGCAAGGGCAGACACAGACAAAGGTAGGAGTGATGCTGCATTTTGCACCTGTTAAAAGGTCTCGTTTTAATTTTCGATACTCAAGCACAGACATCTGCAGAAAATGTGGTTGTTTTAGGAATCCTGTGACCTGGCACTTGGTTTTCCTCAGAGCCTTCCCTTCTTGCCTCCCTCCTTTTTCCCTTGGCTACCACCTGCTGTCTTTCAAGGCTAAGTCCTGCACACAGCCAAGCCTTCTTACAACCAAAGCATCCCGTGCAAACCTCTGTCAGAGCAATTTGCAATCAGGATGTAATTCTCTGCTGACTTCTCAGCCTCCCACACTAGACTGTGAGCAGCTCACAGTCTGGCACTGTTATTTGTCTCTGTCTTTAGTTAACACAATGTCCGCATTATAGCAATACTCCTAGGTAATTTCTAAAGAAATCTGCATTACTTGTGATAAAGCAAAGAAATAAATAGTCTGCGTTGGCTTAAATGGGACCATGTGTCATGTGAGCATGCTGTTTTAGTTTTATTTTAACTTTTCTAGGAGGCTACCAAGTCTTGTATCTCTCTCTAACACTTTAATTATAGGTTCTGGAGGGAGTAGGGGCTAATGATTTGATGTTGACTCAACTTTGAGCAGGATAAATGGTAGCGGTTGGCTAGACGGTAATTTGTAAACTGGATAGCCATTTGAAACGAGATAACAGGAAGCTGACCGGAGTCAATGAATAGTCTTCCCAAAGAAGTCCTACAGGTTTAGTCATTGTTCACTTACACTTTTATTCAAGGTTACATTGTAATGATGACTGGAATTTATGTCTCATTCTAGTGTATTCATTTCTTCTACTTCCCAAATATCTGATTATTACCTTTTTTCAGATGAAATATAATATTCACCATGATTATAATTAATTTTCCCCACAATTATTTATATATTGTCTGCTTTCTTTGTTATTTGGACATTCCATATGGCTGGTGTCTTATTAGGTTGACTCCAGCACCTAACAGTGTCTAGCACATAGTAGGTGCTCAAGACATGTTTGGAGACTGTAGTATGAGCTGCAGTAATGTGTATAATTGAGGGACCACTGGGTTTTCAAAGAGGCTTCAAGCTATATTCGTGCATTTTTCCACAACCTTGAACTTGTTAGAAGTCTCACTGATTTCATGTCACTTTAAAATTAAATGTTGTATAGTATCATATTTCACAATTCACGTACTGTAGTGGAAAAATGGAGGCAAAAAATATCGTATTGAAACACAGGTTAGGAAAGAAAAAATGACCCATGTTTTACATAGTAAGAAGAATAGAACTAAAAATGGGCCAGTGTTTTCAATGAGTAGCTTGTGGTTTTATAACTTCAGTGCTATTCTCAATACTCTCTTAACCTACCATAAGTTAACCAATTCACAGGGACTAGGCATATTCATTTTTGGCCAGATTGCTCTGTTCAATTGTACTGACATAGAAGTAGCATTTGGCCTACTTGTTTTCAATTAAATTGTATGCTACAAATGGGTAGATGGGACATTTATAATGTGTGCTGAGGCAGCTGGGTGATATTGCTTTACTATCCTAGGAATACTGAGGAATGGTTATTTTTAGTTTTCACCTGAGCAAACATGACTCAGTTTGTTGACCTGAATTCATCCAGCCCTTTCTTAAATACACACGGTCTATTAATCCCTAGAACCATGCTAGTGACTCAGTAAGGCCTTCATTACAAATACCTGTTGGTTTATTGTGGCTTGTTCAAAGGTTGCAGGTAATTTAACTTCCTTCATTTAGATCTTTTCTCTTACAACAAAATTTCTCACTTTTTTTTTAAATTTAAAGACAAATCAAATTTCTTTTGATTCTAGACACTATTTTGTGATCAGTATAGTCCTAATTTTGGCTACAACCAATGAAAACACCTGTGATAGGCAACCAGCTGCTAGCTATAAGCTTTGCTTTCAGTTTACTGGCTATGCTTTCTACATAAAGAAACACTTGGGTATTCACTTTTAGCTGTAGTGGGAAGTTGTCTTGAGCTGTAAAGGTGGCATCGGGGAAAACATTAACTGTCCATGTTTAAATTTCAGGATGTCTGTTTACTTTCTCAAATAATACGTGTTTTCCCTTTTGAGCACTACAGGATAAATTGAAAATGTTGAATTATTTTCTGATTTCTAAGGTATGCAAAATGTTTTTGAGGCTAGAGGACTAATTTATTCGAATGAAGAAAAATATTTGTGATTCGCATAGTATAGCTTAAGAAGTACTTGAGGCTTTTCCAAGTTCATTGCCATGATCTTTATGAAAGTATTAGTATTCCTGGGGTTTTTTTTCTTTATGGAAGAAACACTAGACTAATGAAAGAATGAAAATAATGCAGGCCACTAAAAAGGCTGGAGTTCGCTGCATCCATTAAAAACACAGCCTTTGTGCCCGTAAAGTGTTCAGCTTCTCTGTTATTAAGTTTGGAATGTGGTTTTGGAGCTTAGCTGAGGAACTTGGCTAGTTATTTTTCATTTTGGTCTGAGGAGTGAGAGACTTGTTTTTCAAAAGGAGAAAGAAAAATGAAAAAGGTTAGGTTCCTTTTGGAAGAATAGAAGTTTTAAAATGCAGTAACTATTTTCTGCAGCAAATAGTCAGTTTGAGTATGTTAGCCAAAGATAGAATTCATGACTTCTGTCTCACTGTTTATTTCTCCAACCACATTAAAAAAGGTTAGGTTAAATGTGCCATTTGGCCTTTCTAATGTCAGTGGGCTAGTTAGCTGAGTCAGGGTAACCCAAGTTTGATTGACTCATATTTCTAATAATAATCCAGATGTCTGATTTTAGGTGGATTAGATGTAAAAAGTCTTCATGATATAGTTTTGAGTTTTAAAAAAAGAAACTCCCCAAGCATGAGTTGGTGGTGACTCTGTATTTCAGTGTTCAGCGTACTATATTGAAGGACTTCCAGCTAGAGTTCAGTAGTGTTGAATTTCTGTTAAGTTTTAGTAGACATTGTCCCAATTTTCTGCAAACATAACATTTTACTACTCAAAGTTTACCATTAGGATAGATATTTAGGGACAGAAGAAAATGTGGATTTGAGCATTAGAAGTAGGGCAGAATATTAATAATACATACTTTTTGCCTCCTAAGAGACTTTCTTTTTGCTTTACATCTTCCTCCAGTCCCTGTCTGATCTCTATTAAATAATAGATAATTTCTGCTCAGAAAAGATATGTAAACATAGTATGTCAAGTATCAAATGCACAGAAACAAACATATTTAAACCACACACATAAACCATAATTTATAATGTTTTCCTTTTACTAGTAACTTTCAAAGAAAAGTTTTATTGATATGTTTTTAAACTATACCGTACTGGCAAGACCCACATGAAGAAAACAATGAAAGTTTTCAAAGAAATCTAAAAAATAATGGAGAATCAAGGACTGTTCTTGGGTGGGAAAACTAAATGTTGGGAAAGGATGCTGTTTCTGTCCACATTAATTTATAGATGTAATTTAATCCCAATCAAAATCCCAGCAAAAAGATACGAATTTGAAATGGATTGGGGAGGAGAGTTACGCTATCAGATATTGATAAAAACCATCAATTTAGAAGATTCAAAACAACGTTGTACTAGCCCATGAATTGACAGTTCATTACTTGACAAAGAGCAGATTATTCAAAAACACATATTGGTATACATGGGATAACGTGATGTCATAAATCAATAAGATGGGAAGGTTTGCTCAATAAAGGATAATTTAAATATTTAAGAAAAGTAAAACTCACCTCATTTCTTATAGCAAATTCCAGATGGATCAACTACTTAAATATTAGAAAAAATAAAGTTGTAAGAAATAACTAGAAGTCAATATAAATATGTAGCTTTTTATTGAATTTGGAGATAGAGAAAGTCAGTCTAAGCATAAAAGCATGGAAAAAACATAAAAAGAGAGATTCTATGTAAGATTTGGAACTTCTCTATATTTAAATGTGCCATAAACAAATTTAGATAGCAGATGAAAAAGTTAGGAGAAATTTCCAACAAAAAATATTAGGCAAGGAATGATTCTTATTTATAGATAGCCTTTACAAGCTGATGAAGGAGTAGTTAATTTTGGTATATTGTATAATTGACTATTTTGCAACAACTAATTGAAAAATTTTAATTATAAAGAAAATATTTATAATAGCTGATATTTTATACTTTTTGTGTGCTCAAGCACTGTTCTGAATGCTTTTTATATGTTAACTTGTTTAATGTATACAGTGACTCAGAGAGGTAGGTACTATTATTATTGCCATTTAAGAGATGATAAAACTAATACATAGACAGGCCTAGTAATTCCCCCAAAACTTTCCG
Source organism: Avahi laniger (assembly GCA_963575035.1). Classification (NCBI taxonomy): domain Eukaryota; kingdom Metazoa; phylum Chordata; class Mammalia; order Primates; family Indriidae; genus Avahi; species Avahi laniger. The sequence continues at coordinate 8,098 of CAUYSK010084464.1, forward strand.
AGCGTGGATTAATAGTAGCACAACTAGAAATGGGAGAGCCCAGATTTGACACCAGACGGCTTGGCTCCAGAGCTGGTGTGATTAATCACATACTATTTTGCCTCTCTAATCAAATAAAAAGAAAAGACTACAAAACCATGGATAATATGACTCTATTTTGTGAACATATGTGTTAATATTTGTATGTATTTTAAATTTATACAATTTAATTTATGTATAAACTTTTGTCTAATTATATACTCATAGAAAAGACAGATAGTAATTTGGTATTTTTCCAACAGTGGTTACTTCCCTCTAGTGGGATTTTGGGTAAATGTTGTTTTGAACTTAAAATTTCTATATTTTCCAAATTTTCTATTATAGTCATGTAACCATTACATAATCACAAAATAGTAGTTTTCTAAAGTTATATATTTCAAATTTGATTTGTTCTCTTGAAATGCATGGGTGGCATTTTAGCACATCTTAGAAGTATCAGCCAATGCTAGAGTTTCCACCCTCTGAGAGGTACCAAGCTAAGTGGGGGCCTATAAGTCTTTCTCTCAATCAAAAGCTGTGTTGTATCATTTTAGAGCTGAGAGCAATCTTAGGAGCCCATTGTCTTGTTTCTCAGATGAGGGCCCTGAAGCTATTGTAGATTTAACTGACTTACCCAAGATTCACTGAGTAAATTATTAAACAGGCTTCAGACCCAGGTCTCCTGACTTCAGACAGTGCTCTAGGAAGCGCCAGAGCCTGCCAAGCCTCAGACAGGTGGGAAGAGTAGCACAGTTCACAGTTTTTGAGACACTGTTTTGCAGTTGAGGAGGCAAGTGAACTAGAGTGATTACAGATGTGTTCTTTAAATAACAGTGATTGGAAACACAATGGGAAGGCTCTCAGGGAAACTTTTATGACATGTCTGAAGGTCACTTAAGGACCCTCGGATCCCCTTTGTGGAAGGCAGTCCAAAACCTGGAGGAAAGACGGGAGTGGAAAGAACACGAACCAAAAATGATCACTTCAGTAGATGGTTTTTCTGAAACAGACATTCTCTTTTCAGCTCCAGGGCCCACGTCGGCAGTGTCCTACATGTCGGTGAAATGCGTGGATGTGCGTAAGAACCATCACAAGACAAAGTGGCTAATGCCTTGGGGACCCAATCACTGTGACAAGATCCGGGACATCGAGGAAGCAATTCCAAGGGAGATCGAAGCCAATGACATTGTGTTTTCCGTCCACATTCCCCTCCCCTCCATGGAGATGAGTCCGTGGTTCCAGTTCATGCTGTTTATCCTGCAGCTGGACATTGCATTCAAACTGAACAACCAAATCAGTAAGTACGCTCCTCTCAGCCCTCTCATCCCTCTGGAAACTTCCCCTTTCGGGTTCTTTTAGAGCCAGTTCTAATAACAGTAAAAATGATAACAGTAGTAGCAGACAATTATTGACTACTTACGAGGCATTTGCTGAGTACCTTATGGGTGTTAACCCATTAAATCTTCCCAGAAATTCCTTGAGGTGGGTCTTACTATTTCCTTTAACAGATAGAACACTTGGGCACCAGTGAAGCTGCCCAAGGTCTGAAGACTAGAGAATGAAAGAGCTGAGGTTTCTAACTCGGAAAGCTGCCCGAAACACCAAGCTTCATCCCCTCTCTAGTGCTACAGGGGAGCTCACTCCCGCAGAGTGACTTGAGGGCTTCAGAAAGGTCCTTTGTGTGTACCTATCTTTCCCTACTGAGCTTTGGGTAAAGCGATGGCCTTCGTAAAAGATCCCTGTCAAAATGGGAATGGCAACCCACGAGCACCCATTGACTCGCTAAACCAGGTTATCGTTTTTAGCTTACTCTGTTGTGGTTCAAAACTCTGAGGGCATGAGACACAGAAATGTTCCGTGGGGAGGAAATTATTGAGTGGAGTGCTTTTTGGGAGGCAGATATATGTGTGGCATCTGGGGACAGTATTAAGAGTCTTACACTGAGAAGGAAGAAACCTTTTTTTTTTTCTTCACTGAGACAGGATCAGGGATGCGAGGGAAATAGAAAAATGTATGTTAAACACAGCTCTGCCTGGGGCCTATCCATGGATTGAAACACTATTTCTAAATATAATTTTTGTGTATCAGCAAAATAATCTTGATATACAATTATGTTAATTTTACTGTTTAGGATTTGGAGCAGTGTATGTGCTTGATTGACATCCAAAATGAACAAACATAACATCATGCTGAGATAATTTTCTAGAACGTAGTTTTCTTTTTCTCATTCATTCAATCTTTTGCCCATTACTTCAAACTGTTTTTGAGTACCCACTCCTGCCGGGCATTGTACTGATGGCTGGACATGCTGTCCTTCAGGGGGCTTATAGTCAAGTGAAAATGACAGACAAGTAATCAATTATTGCAGTATGGGGTGCTGAGTGCTGTAACAAGGTATGCCCAGGAGGCTACGGAATATAAAGCAAAGACTTCACAGCGGAGAAAGGGAAGGCTGCCCTGGCAGGTGTGTGGGTGGGTTTGAGGTGAGTGTTAAAGAGAGAAAAGCCTGGTGAAGAAGTGGGGGAAAAGTGGGAGAGCATTCTGCATAGAAGGGAATGGCTGAGAAAATGATCCAAATTTGCACAGCAGCCTGAAACATTCACATGGTATTTCCCATGTCCCTAATCTCTTGCCCATTGCATCACTCACTCATTCATTCATGGGTTGTGCAACACATTTATTCATTCACTCATTCAACCTTTATTAAGTTTCAACCATATGTTAAACACTAGGTACTGAGGATGTAAGGCGTGGTTATTGTAAGGAATTAGGGCAGAGGGCACCTGGAAAAACAGACACTTAAACTTACACATGGGAAAGAACGTGCTATGTGCTATAACAAGAGGAATAGACAATGTAATGTGTGAGCTTTGGAAGGGAAAGAGTTTGCTATGAAGTTCAAAACTATGAGTCTAAAAGTGTTTTACAAACCTCAAAATTTGGATTTTAGTAGTCCTAGTCCTAAGGATGTATTCAAGAAAAGGAGAACAAGGGCAGTAAGAGGAGCCATGGGAGGATGAGATCGGTAGATCTGATGTATGTAGTTTGAGTAGAAAGGTTAAGGGCACCGTATTCTGGGCTGGTTGCCTATGGTGTGTTTCAGGTATAATCTCTCCTAGACAGACTCCCACCTCCTAGCTCCATGTATAAAGGAACAGATTAAATAATTGCTCTCTAATGATTGTATTAGTGCTGAGTAACAAATTACTCTAAAATTTAGCTGCTTAAATTAATAAACATTTATTATCTTTTAATTTCTGAGGGTCAGAAATCTAGGCACAGCTTAGTTTGGGAGTCTCTGGCTCAGTCTGTCTCGTGAGGTTGCAGTTAAGCTGTTGGCCTGGTCTGCAGTCTCATCAGAAGGCTTGATGGCTTCCCTGGGGGAGGTAAATCTGCTTCCACACTCACTCATGTGGTTGTTGGCTCATATGGTTGGTCCACTCATGTGGGTGGTCCCTCCCTATGTGGACCGCTCCTTGGGGCTGCCTCACAACATGGCAGCTGGCTTGGCGCAGGGGTAGTGATCCAAGAGAGAGCAGAAGAGAGCCACAGAGTGCTGGAGAGGTAAGCCACTCAGTCTTAGAAGTGACATGCCATCACTTCTGCTGTGTTCTGTTGGTTAGAAGTGAACCAGTGAGTCCAGCCCACACTCTAGGGAGGTGATTATAGAAGGGCATGAATACTGGGAGATGAGATCATTGAGGACCATCGTAGAGGCTACCTACCTGCTGGCATATTTTTCAAAGGAACTAAGATTTCATTTGAAATATGTTCCCTAGTTTATGTCCAGATTAGGAGGCAAAGTAGTACAGAGATGGGTGCACCACTTTTTAAAAGCTCTGCAATATTGGGCAAGTTGTAGAACCTCTCTGAGCCACAGTTTCCTCCTGTGTAAAATATGGATAATAGTTCTTAATTAACCAAATCACTCTAATAAATTAATTTATTTGAAGCTTTTAGAACATAATATGTGCTATTAAAAATTTAAAAATAAAAGTAGCCATTATAATTATCCTATTATAATTATATTTATCCTTATTGCTGAAATTCAGCCCTTTTTCCAATTCTCATTTCTACACCTTGGTTAGTGGGATTGGTCTTTATAAAAGAAGCATACAGTAGTCCCCTCTTATCCACGAGGGATACAGTCCAAGAACTCCAATAGATGCCTGAAACTGCAGGTAGTACCTAACCCTATATACACACATACTTTCCTATACATACATACCTACGATAAAGATTAGTTGATAAATTAGGCTTAGTAAGAGATTAACAACAACAATAATAAAATAGAACAATTATAACAATATACTGTTCACAATTTCAAGGATAGAAGATTCATTCTTACCATTGATATTAGCAAGCTCAGCATATGTTAAGCTGAGAACTTTCACTTTTTCACTTAAAAGAAACACTTTACAGCATCTCTTTAGCATATCCAAATTGTCAACATCACTGCTCTTGCGCTTTGGGGCCATTTTAAATAAAATAAGGGTTACTTGAACACAAGCACTGCAACGCGGTGACAGTCGATCTGATGTGATAACTGAGATGGCTACGGAGTGATTAACAGGCAGGGAGCATGCACGGCTGGATACGCCGGACAAAGGGATGGTACACATCCCAGATGGGACAGAGCAGGATGGGCGCAAGATTTCATCACGCTACTCAGAATGATGAGCAATTTAAAAGTTATGAATTGCTTATTTCTGGAATTTTCCATTTAATATTTTCAGACCTCAGGTAACTGAAACCACAGAAAGGGAAACTGTGGATAAGGGGAGACCATTTTTAGCTTTAATCTTATCCTGCCCCTGCTCAAAACACCTTCAATGACTGACAAAGTGGCATTCGGAGTCTTCTCCCTCCTGGCTGAAAGCTGCTTTCGAGCTTTTTCCCGCACTGATGACCTGTACACATTCTCTACATCCTCAAACAGGAATAATTTCCTACTCTGTAAACTTGTCTAGAGATTTTCTGTCTTCATACCTTTGCTCATAGTGATCCTACGTACCTCCGCCTTTCTTAATGACACCTTTCCCACAAATGCAAATGAAGTGCTCCTCGTTGAAAATCTACTCATCCTTCAAGACATCCCAGTTGTCACGTTTACATTTTGTTATCCACAGCTTTGTGTATAGGCAGCTGTGGATGAAAATATTGCATTGTGTCATTCTCCTGCCAAAAAAGCAACATAAACCAACTGACTGAGGTGCTTGCCCCCTCCCACTCCAAAATAAGATTTTTGTTACGTAAGTAACATTTTAATAATCAGTAACACTGTTAGTCAAACTAATGCTGGTCCCAGCTACTCCTGTGTTGCTTATATTGATGAATCTGGGGCCCAGATGTTCAGAATTGACTGCAGGAGCGATATGTTTCTACCGTCAAGTAGCCTGTTGTGGTGACAGGCTATTGCTGAGCGTGCAGTCTAACACTTGGGCAGGTACTGGAACCTCGTTCTGCTTTCATGTTGTGAGGAAAGCATTGGATTATCATTGTTCTGCCTTTTGCATTATTGAAGGTGATTTGTCTATAATTTGGTTTCAAAACTTGTCATCAGAATCATTTAGTAACATAATTCAGAGCCTCGGGTAAGTGTGGAAGTCAATGATAAATTTCTAAAATTAAATTACACCACAGAATTTGAAAAAAAGATTAAGTATGTGTAGTGAATGTTATTTTTAACTGAAAGTGAATTTTTAAAGAAATTTTCCCAGTAATGTGAAATAACTCAAATACCTTTAGTTTCTTTGATTTTTACTAGTTCCTAACGAAGTTTTATATTATAAATGGATTGAATATTTTAGAATTCTCCAAATGCATTTGAAATATATTGAAAGCTCAATATTTACATTTTTCAACCTCAACAATATAAATAAAATGAATTTAAACTCAAATCTTGAGCATTTCTCCCAAACCAGAAAATAAAAAATAATTCTACATATGTTAGTAATTTCACAGATGAATTACTTCCTAGCAAATATTAATGCTAAATAACAACAATGCCCATGTTGGTGAGGCTTTAACTATAACATTTCTATATGTAAATGAAATATGAATTATCTTGTGTTTTATTCCCTCACTCAGGTATGTCTTTAGCCTTCAAAATATATTTTATCTTCTTCTAGCAAAAGATTGTACCTAAGTTTTTTATCTTAAAAATTATCCTTAATTTTCTTATAATATGAAAGTTTGTGTTTAGTAGGGGGCATACTAAAAAATTAACAAGATAAACAACTAATAGTTCTTTTGATAAATGTATAAAATAACTGAGACCATGCAACCATCAAGAAAACGAGATCAAAAAATACTTTTCGTAAGCAGCAATGGTAGGTTTTGGTTGCAATTTTAATATGAGAAGGTTACACGTTGGGTTTGTGGGAATATATTTTTCCTTAAATTTATCCTCTATGCTTTTGTTCATGGACACTGAGCAAGGTATTGATTGAAGAGTGATGTCTTTGTTCAGTGATAGGCATAGACATATACATACATATATTTTAATTATAATAATATCAGACAAGATATGGCAAACAAGATTTCTATTGTATGGGAATGGCTTCCTGTTTGTCCAAGATTTAACTGTAACAGTATTACCTCAAATATTAGGAGAAGTCATGACCAATCCTATTTTTTTTAACTCTTCCAGGTAGTCTTTGAAATGAGTTTCAAATTTCAAACAATGGGAAAAGATTTCACATTTGGGCTGTGAAATTAAAGCTGGGTTTTATAATATATGTCTGGTCAGCATTTTCACCTACTTTTGAAGGGTCATTGAGCTACATATTTTAAATAATTTCTAGTCATTTGGGGTTAAATGTTTATCCTTTTTAAATCATTCAGTTTAAAGGTGATTCAAGTTTTAGCTCGGATTTGAGATCTTAAACCCTCAGAAAACTAGAAAAGCATTGACTTACACTATAGAAGCTGGTCATTGTTTCATCAATTCCAGAATTTAATCAGGCTGGTGCCCTTGGGAGGTAAGTGATAGCATTATTAGGTAATTTATAGTAATAAATTTCCTGATACACAGCACCTGAAAGAATGTCTTTTTGTATGCTAATGAGTTGAGTGATGGCTGGGGACCCCTGGATAGGTTGAAGATGGGAGCTGGTTCCCGGAAAGCCCAAGGCCTCATTAGAAGGTTGGGACTTTCAACCCTACCCTACAACCTCTGAGGAGGGGAGAGGGCCTAAAGGTTGGGTTATTAACCAATGGCCAATGATGTAATCAATTGCACCTACATAATGAAGCCTTCGTAAAAACCAAAAAGGACTGGGTTCTGGGAAATTCCAGCTAGCTGAACACATGGAAGTTCATGGAGGTGACGCACCAGAAGAGGGCATAGATGCTGTCTGGCTGTTCATCTATTTCCTTTGTAATAGTCTTAATAATAAATGGGCAAGTAAAGTGTTTCCATAAGTTCTACGAGCTATTGTAGCAAATTAATCAAACCCAAGGAGGAGGTCATGGGAACCCCAGTTTACAGCTGGTTAATCAGAAGCACAGGGCTATATAACCTGTGTTTTGCAACTGGCATCAGAAGTGGGGGAGGAGTCTTATGAGACTGAACCTTAACCTATGGGATCTGATGCTATCTCCAGGTAGATGTGTCAGAACTGAATTGAATTAGAAGACACCCAGCTGGTGTCTGCTGCAGAATTGCTGGATGTGTGGGGAAAACTCCCCTCACATCTCGTGTCAGAAGTGATCTGGTCTGAGTTGTGTTTATTGTGTTGTGAGTATAATAGGAAAAAAAAATGGTTTGTTTTTCCACTCATAGTTCAACTTTTAATGTTGGTGGTTTTAAAACAATAGTCTCTAAGAGTTGAGAAAGGGGGAGGCCAATTAAAGAGAATCCAGGGACTAGATGCTTGGGAGCAGGAGTAATTAACCTTTCAGTGAATTCTAATTACAAATTATGAACAGACCTATCTATAGAAATCTATGAATGGGTCAGAGATGCTTTTTTCCTGAGTATTTCAGAGGCATGGAATTAAAATGTTTTTGTGAGTATTTCAGAGACATGTTGTTCTGTCTGGTTATAAGGGATACAGACTTCAGTTTTTACTCTAAAGAGTTAGGAACTCAAAAAAGTGTGAGTAGACAGAGAAGGGTATCAGAAAAAAAGTCAGCCTTAACATCTAGAGTCTAGATGTAGTATTAATCATTGATAAAAATGAATGATTATCTATGTGATGGGCTTAGATCTTTCTGTAAGGCCAAATTCTGTTATTTGAAAATATGCACTAGAGTAGCGTACCTCATTTTGTTAAAGAGATGCTCTCCTAAAATACTTTCTCAAATATACCGTTATTGTTAAAGTCATTCAATTTATATATGCATTTGGAAAATAAAGGTTTGGGTTGGCTAAAATGATACCCTTCTGGGATTGTCACACTAATGATTACAACTGCAAGTCACATACTTAGCATACCCCCAGACTCTCCAAGGGGCTTCCTTTGAGGAACCTGGGTGCATAGATCAAAGAGAAAGAATTTTTTTTGACATTTCTCTCTTCCCAGTTTTCAAATCTATAGGCTGTTGAAATAGAAAGAAACACAGGATCATTGGCAGAAACCTCAAGATAGATAGATCTGTCTTGAGCAGCAAATCTAGGATTTTCAGGGTCTAAAACTCCCTCAGACTGAAGAAAATACTGGTAAATGGTGGCGGGGATGGAGGAGATGAGGATAGCGGGAGGAGGGAGCAAAGCCAGACATCTCTGCTATTCTTACATAATGAAGGCATTATGTTTTGCCTTAAGCCCTGTACTTTATACTACAATTGAGTGGTAAGTCTTACTTGCTTATTTCATTATTGCAAATGACTACATAAAGCAGTAGAATTCTTTCTATAAGTGGCAAATGACTTTTCTTCCCCTAAATTGAAAGCATTTCTATAAAACATATTTCTAGTGAAAAAAGTAATTAGAATGGTTTTACCCATTTGAAAAGTGGTATCACCCAGTTTTCAAGTTAAATGGCTGAGTATCCTGGATGAAAGTTGCCTGTCTTTTTTATGAAATGATTGTTCTCTTCCATTTGTGCATCAATTATGGAATGTTAGGTAGACACCAAGTGGAGACAATTAGACAGAAAAAAGGAACAATCTGTTGACTTTAAAAACACAAACTTTAACGTTCTCCAAAATGATGGGGGGTGAATCTGTAAAAGGAAGAAAGTCAGAGAATCTTTCCATAAACTATTAATAATTGTTTGGCCATCAGCTAAGAGAGGTAGTTCTTGATTCAGTGTTTTCTGATGCCTTGGGAAAGGTTCCATGAAGAGAGTATAATGAGATAGAGGATTCCATGCACCACAGAAACTGTAACTTCTATGATGCAACAGGCCATTGGTAGAATGAGATTCACACAACTGTATTCCATGCTTCAGGAGATAGTTTTTATTAACAAACTATGTTGAGGCAACTAACTACTCTCCCACCCCCACTCCTACTCACCCCCCAGAATAGGCCATCTTTAATTCATTATCATGTTACAGTGTGAATTTATAGGAAACGTTTCTAACTGGATAGTATTTATTGTAGGCTAGTGTTGCCAAAATTTGTAAAGTCACCTTTTCAATTTCTTTACTTAGCACAATCTGAGTCAATGTGAGAAATTCTCCCTTTGTTCTCCTCCCTCCTCCCCATAAAAAGAAAAAGATAAGCTGAAAAAGCTCAAAGGACACCAAAAAGATCTCAGAGACTTAAACCAATGGAGTAGGGTTTGTACTATTGGGTAAAAGGTAGGGAAGTTGTCAGTATTCCAGGTGGGCTTACAAGGTCAGTCCCCTTTATTCTTATGGAATTATGTGCCCCCTTCAAAACAAGGCTAGAACCTAGAATTTGCTAGTATGAATCACTCTGTCTTACTTGACTTAGACTAGAAAGCAACTAAAATCATGGGAGAAAACTCTCTCTCTCTACACACACACACACACACACACACACACACACATACACACATATTACACATATATATACGTATACACATTTTTTTTAAGAGAGAAGACTATATTTTGATGTTTAACCCAGGATAGAGAAGATTAGGGATCTGATGTTTGTTTGCTCTCATTCATGGATTTTCTTTCCCTTTAAGGGTATCTTCAGGCACAGCTGTATAGCTCTTCCTTTGGAATTAACTACCATGAACATGTTTATATTGGTAGGAGTGTGAGAGACTTTGGCTTTGTCTTAGGGTATGATTATCAGTAAGTACATTACTTGAACAGCGTCATTTATAAAGGTCCCTATTTCTCCATAAGTATTACTCTAAAACTCTATCTGGCTTGATGGTTTTGTGTTATGTATTTGCAAATGAAAAAATACAATTCAGAAACAGAGTAAGACTCCTGTAAAACCTTTCCAAGATTTTTAAATTAATGGTTATATTTTGGTATATCCAGTCCCACACACTTCCTTCCAGTCATCCATTGGCTTACTGGTCATTTTAACATTGGGAAGTAGATTGTATTAGGTTGGCCTCCAGTCTTAACAAAACACTCATCTATGGTGTTGAATTTGCAGAAATTGTTACTAAACATCTCATTTCAGACTTCGAATGCTGGAAGGAACATTAAAGTGCTGCCAGTCTAATAATCTTTAACCAGGCGGTCAGTGAGTGGAGTTCAAGGACTAAGTGAGCCCCCTGATATTCTATATAAAGTTTTGGTCATATTTGCTTATACATTTTTGGACTAAGAGAGCTTATGGCTTTTGTCAGGTTTGCAAGTAGGTGCTTGAAGTAAGTGAAAGGACTAGTCTTTTTTAATTTACAGATGAAGAAACCTTTAACTCCATGATCCTTTCCCACTGTGGCACAGCTGGCTGGAGCCAGAGCGGGTCTCCTCATTGTACATCAATAGCCTAGAGAGGTGGGTGGTACCCAGCAATAAGTGTACTATCGTATATAGATCAGTCAGTCTTCTACCAAACAGTGGCCTCTAATATCCTGAGAAAAAAGTTGTGCTGATTTCTAAAAAATGGTATATTTTCAGTTTTTTAAAATCTCCTAATCTTTAGCCCAGAGAATTTAGTGCAGTTGGGAATACAGACTAGGTGGTAGGCTGGTCCTGTTTATAGTGCCACAGCTGCGGATCACCCACGTGTCTCATTTCCTGCTCTGGGTTTAGAATATAAATGAGGAGATTCTCTTTGCATCCATAACAAGTATATCCTGGTTGCTAAAATAAAAGCCTGGTGACATTATTGAATAATGTGAACAGCAGAGCAGCCAGCACCAACAGATTCCATAGTGGTGCCCCCAGCATAGAGAAGATGTTTTGTGTTTTTACCTTCTCTTCTAACTTTGGGTCACGTCGGAATTTAAATGCCAGCGGGCCATAACATAGCTAACGTGAGGTTCTTTTATGGGGAAATCGCTTCTCTATTTTGGCTAACTTAAGAAAAAATGAAGTAAAATTATTTGCTGGAGTATGGTTTTCAAAGAAAAAGGAAGTGAGATGAGGATAGGAAGATTTTTGTTAAGCAAGGCAGAACTCTACTTGTAAAAGTGCTGGGGACTCCACATTGGAAAAAACCATTTTCCCCAACATCTACCTGCTGTCTACACACTCATGCTAGAAATGGTTCCAGATCCTCTTTTACTTTAGTAAGTTAGTAGTAATAATATTAACAGGAGAGGTAGCAGTAATTCTTTAAAGGAAGAAGAGGTTCTGGTTTTTTAATTGTTCTGGTCTAAGTTATTTTCTAAAATAATTCTCCAACGAATCCCTTTCTTGCTTTGCCCACATTATTCATATTTTTGGCTACAAAGGAAAGCGTAGGCCTGACCTAATGAGCAAGACTATGTCTTCATTAACGGTAAGTAATGTTTAGGGGAAATCTGCAAATATTTAAATTTAGTATCTTAAAAAAAGTTGTTGCCACAGGGAAAAGAGTTCTGATAGTTGGAGTTGTTCAGCCATGAAAAGGTTGTCTCTGCAAGTAGTGAGCAGGTTGTGGTGGTGGTCAGGCAGAAGGCGTTGGGTGGCAATCGTAGCGATGACCACAGTGAGAGCTTGCACTGGGTGGTGCTTTCTTGACAAAGTATACTTTTGTGCCAGAGATGCTGGTAGTTGTCTTTGTTGCTAGTCATTTGCCTTACCCCATACTCCTTTTCTGGAGAACTTGACCTGACTCCCTTCCCTCACCCTGCTGAGTGCACAACTGGCCATGTAATCAGTCCCCAAAAAACAGCTGATCAGAGTACAAATGGGCCCTGGGCCAAAGGGCAATCAGTCAGATTCTCTGTTGTGAGAAAGTGGGGTTCAGTAATTCAAGGCCCACCTCCATCGGCACTTAAACTGAAAAGTCCTGAGGGCCACCTGGGCAGCCATCACGCACCATATGCACAGAGAAGCAGAGAAAGTTGGCCAGCAGAGTGGGAAAGCCGGATACAAAAAGGAAAATGGAGATGAAGGACTGCATGGTATATTATGCCACAATAGACACCACAAGAGATGACTTTACCCCTTACAGCTTTCTATTCCTCGTTCCAGTCCCTCAAGCTTGTCAGCACTTTCTGCCCTTGATTGTCCTGAGATACTCCCATGTTCTTCCAACTAATTTCTACTTAAGCTAGGATGGGTGAAATCCTGTTACTTGCAATCAAATGATCTCTGATTAAGACAACTTTACTTTTATTTTATCTGATCATCTGGCAGAATGAGGACACTGAGTACAAGGGAGGTTAAATGGTTTGTCCAAAATCTCCCACCTGGGAAATCAAGGGATTATGATGTACACGATGTTAGGACTCCAATACCTTGATCCCACCATGAGTCTAGTGACAGTGCTGTGGAGTGGCTTCCTGTTCTGAGTGGGAGTTATTATATATTAGATGATCTGTGAGGTCTCATCTACTGTAATTCTCTGATACTGAGCATCCATGACTCACTTAAGACTTTCTGGCTTTATAAAAATCTCATGAGTGTCCCTTCGATTTTGTAAATAGGTGACTTCAGGGACCCTCAACTGAGAATCATTTTAAAAGACATTGCTTAGTCACGATAGACACTCATTTGTTAGTGGGTGAGCTTAGCGTTGAAATGAGTGAGTTTTCTTATGTTTTATTTTGTTACATGTTACCTTATGTTCATTTCTACTTCTTGGGTAGGCAGACAGAGTTGGTGTACTGGAAGTGTATTTTTAGTCTGACATTAAAAAATGTATCATAGACACCAACACAGGAAGCAGTTTTTAGGTGAGTCAGTATATAAATAATCTCAAAGAGTTTTCATCATGGGGTGGTAGATCTTTTAACTTAACAGTCCAGCATCTGAGGCCCCCTTCCCAATGTCATTCATTCATTCAATAGTCATTTATTAGGCTTTTACTATGTGCAAGCACTTTGCTCAGGATTTAAGAAACAAAGATAAGTCTACCTTATCCATCATAATACAATTTCAAAAACCATCATTGCCCTCCTTTGTTTAGTTGTCTCTGTCCTACAAGACTGAATTCTTTGATCAAACCAGTAAAGGCGATATTAGGCTCTGTGTGTTACTCATCTTTGTGTCCCATAGTTAGCACAGTTCCAGGCATGGTAAATATTCAAGATGTACTCAAAATAATTAGTCTAGTTCATGGAGAAAGAAACAAAAAATTACACCAGTGTACTCAGTGCTTTAAGTGCACCAAAATACTCCGTGAACACAGAAGGGGAAATAATTAATTCACTGAAAAGGAAATTTTTTAATTGAGTCAAGGACAGAGTTTTAAAGGAAACATTAGAATTTGTGATCATCTCCTATGTGAAGGCAAAGAAACTGTCCAAAGGCAGCCTTAGTTTGTTCTGGGAAGTAAAAGAGCTTGGAGAGACAACTACAGCACTGAATTAAGTAGTTTCAAGCCGGAGTGTTTGGGCTGCATCTCTGACCTGCCACTTACAAATTTTTAAAACTTCCTCATACTTCATTTTCCTCACCTGTAAAATGGAAATAATAGTAGTACTACCTTTATAGGGTTGTTGTAAGGATTAAACTAGAATAATATATGTGAAGCTTTCACCCAGTAAGTGCTTATGAGCACATAGTAAATGCTCAATAAAAGTGAGTGGTTATTGAGCTTGAATAGAGATGAAGGATATGAGTTCTGGAGAGAGCGTAGAAGCCCAGCAACACAGGTGGCAGAGCCTAGTGTACAGCACAAGGACCAAGGTGGATGTTGGCCACAGGCCTTTCATTACTTCAGGACAGTGGTTATTAATTTCAAGTCAAGGACTTCAACCTTGGGAGAAAAATGCTCATAAGCCCCATTCACACATTTAGAATTCATATTTCAACTGAAACCCTGAAGGTCATCCATGGAATTCAGAGGTTTACAAATCCCAATGAGGGTAGTAGGCCCCATGAGTACCAAACTGCATGTTGACCGGCACTTAAGCAGTTGGAGAATATCCTAAAAATAGAAGATGTACAAAATTCTTAGCATCCTTAGGAGAATGTGCCCACAGGCGTGACTTAATTACATTTGACTGTAAACATATTGACATATAAATAAAAATGTTTTAAAATAGAATAATAATTCAAGATGGGAGCAGAGGTGTATGGGAAATAACCTCTTAGAGCAGAAGAGTGTTAAGCGAAGAACAGGACACGAGTTGGCAATGGGAAAATTTTCTGGGTGAAGATAACTCAGGCAAAGACATCAGGTAGGGAGAAGGAAACATTATGCATCTCCTATACATGCTCAACACTTGATGTTCGAGGTTAAGTCTCTACTCTCTGTGAGGCTATTACTGGAGAACAAGTTTTAAAACTCTGCAAACTGAAACCGTGGAAGTTTAGTGACTTCTTCAAGGTCACCTAATTTATAGGTAAGAAAGTCAGGACTAAGACCAATATTTTTCCACTGTGAAAGGCTGTGAAATAATAACATGTTGTATGTGAAAGACAGTAAGCCCATTTGTTAAGCTGTAGGTGAATGTTCATACCAGAGAGAAAAGATGAGCTCCTGAAAGGGAGAGTTGCCTTGATGACTAGGTTAAGAAATTCTGAGTTTGATCCTTAAGAAAAGGAATTGAAAATCACATCTCTAATGCTGAAATGAAATGTAGAATTCAGAATTGGAGACTCATAGCTTGTCCTTTGAATTATACAGCAGCTGGAGATCATATTTCCTTTATTTCTATCTGGACTTCTCACTTGGTGGTTTTCCCGACAGGAGAGCAGCTGTGAACCTTTTAATGGGGAGAAGTCGTAAAGCCTGGTTAGGGCTGTGTTTGCACAGGGCTGGCTTGGAGGCAGGTAAAATCCGACTCCCTTTTGCTTTTCAGATACAGACGCAGCCATCGCTGCCGCCACCAGCTGAGTGACTCGGAATCTAGGGGTTGCCAGTAATTGTGGGTTTAAGTCACAGAGGAAAAAGATAAGAGGAGAGCCAGGCTGGTTTTTCCACAATTAAATGTTGCCTCTCGGGCTTCTCTGTTGGCAGGAATTCAAGAGGTCAGGAACCACCAGCCATATTATTTCTCTCCCTGGCTGCCTGCTCTCACTGTATCCCCTCCTCATTCATGGGAACGAAGAAAAGGTGGGTTGGAAATGAAAAGCTTGTTCTAGCCTACTTTTTCCTTTACGGAACTTGTCAGAAACAAAGCTTTCCTAGGAAACAGACGGGATCCCTTCTAGTGGCAGGCTTTTTCTGCACACACATTGTCTTTTGTCTTTCTGATAGCAGCACAAATATATTTTGGGGGTTGGGGACGTACCGTTCTTGAAATCCACATTTCTCCTTTTATAGTTATGCCTATGTTATTTCTCAGGTACTACCACGTAGTCTGGTGCTTTTCTGTTTTGTTTAGCTCTCCCACTAGACAAACTCGAGTTGTTATCCCTTGTCACTCCAACACTATTATAAGCGCCCTGAGGACAGGAATTGGTTTATGGTTCTTTGTTTTTGCCAAAGGGCCTTAAATGTAGACAAAGATTTACATATTTGTTTTAGATTTCTATATTTATGAAATATTAGAAATAGAAGGGGCCTCAGTAATCATATGATCCAACTTCAGTATTCCATGAAAGAATACTTTCTCCAATTCACAGCTGAAGAGCGGGCCTTCCTAGAGCAAGAAACAGGCCTCCTACCTGTCCTACCTCGTGACTCAGTGACATGTGGGAAAGTGCTTGAGCTGTGGGGTGCAGCAAGCCCGGGTTCATATTTTTGCCTCCTTTCCACATGAGCATGGCCACAGGCCTCAGTTTCCTCACTTGGAGATTGCTGATGGTTGTATCTGGTTGGCATCTGTGTGGATGACAATATCTACACATAGTAGACAATCAAAAGTATGAGCTTTTAAGAATCATTATTTTATTATTATTTTGTTAAATACCATGCTGCATTTATAAGAAAACTCACATTTCAGAGATCTCTTCAATATCAGAAAATGGTGCCTGATTCCTCTTGGTGAGAACTTAGGAGGGAGAGCAGGCTCCCCGGGCTCTGGGATAGAGATTCAGCCTGGAAGGAACTAGAAATAGAAATTGGTCTCACCCACAGGAAGTAAGGCTCATGGGTGCAACACCTTTCCCTTTTTTCCGTTGTCCCCCAGTATAAGGGAGTTCGGGTTGATTTATTGAGCAGTGGGTGAAAGAGGACTCACCACGCTCACGCCAAGCAAGAGGCGAGAGATGTGGCGGTGGAGGAGATGGACGAGTCAGCAGGCCCAGCTCGCTGCAGAAGTGATGTGAACACAAGTAATAATGAGCGGCGTGATGAAGGAGGAGAAGACCACCCAGGGCTGAGGGGGGAGTACTCAGGAGGACGCCCCCTCCAGACTTCGTGTTCAGAGGCAGGTGTGTGGGGAGATGCGCGTAGAGACTAACAGAGGCAAAGGGGTGCTGATGTTACCTGAAAGGTAAGAGAAACAGCTTTAAGGGAAAGAATGAGGGAGATGGCTGGGGGCAGAGTGGCAGGGGAGCCCCACATAAACGCTGCTGTCGTTGTAGGTGGCTTTTGTTGAGGGAGGGACAGTGGGGATCTTCCGGGGCTCAACCAAGGGTAGCAGTAGAATATGGCCTTATTGCCTCCCAGAGCTCAATGTCAGAGAATGCCCAGGCCGGTTGATCAAGGGGAAGACCTTATCTGCAGATAGAACCCCAAATCCCCAGTGCCATAATTCCCCACGTAAGCCGTAGGAAACAAATACTCTGTGTGAATAACACTGGCCTGACTCCAGCAATAACACAGCTGTTGAAGCAGCTTAGTCACCAGGGCGATGGAGGTAGCGCGGTGAGAGAATGCTTCGTGCAGTGATCTGACATTTAGCTGGCTGGCAGCAGCCCTGAGAGCCGGCGCAGACCTGTGGGAGAGCTGCGGAGAGGATCTGCTGCCTGGCCACAGGCATCCCCTTGTTTCTTTTGAAGCCCAACCATAATCCCCTCCCTGGGCAAGGCAGACTGAGGAGGAAAACGGAAAACATTTTAGGACTGAGGGGAGGGAAAGACATGGTTTGCTCCTTTTAGACACCTGGTTTCTGCCCCTTAATGATCTATGTTTATTTCCTGAAAACTTTTTTTTTTATGCCCCAGGCTAGGCAGAGTATAATTTAGATATGGTGAAGATGGAGAAAAAGTGTTCATTTATCTCATGTAGAAAAATGAAGGGACTCTTGTTAGGTCGTGAGTGTCCAGGGGATGTATGAAGAAGAAAGGAGGGAAAGTCCAGGCCCTCCTGCCTTATCTTGCCTGGGTCCCTGTAGCAGCTTTCTCTGGGCAGATCGGAGCCAAATACTAAGCCGGTTTCATCAGGATTTGGGGAGGACTAATAAACTGCCCCGGAGTGACCCTGTCCCTCTTCCAGCTCTTCGAAGAATTGACCTTTGTGTTTTCTCTGTATCCTGCACTCCTTCTGCACTGTTTGTTTTGGAAGTTGTTAAGTTAAATTAGCCATCTCTTTCCTTTTCTGGTTACTGTATGAGAATGCAGCTGTCAGTCTGTAAACTCTGCCATCGTCTATTTTTAGATGCAGTGTGAATGAAGCTCTCTTCTCTAATTGCATTCCGAGAGAGAGAGGAGAGGCTCAGGTAAATTTTCACAACCATCAGATCAGCCACTCTAAATGCTGTGTGCACTGACGGCACCCTGGGGAGAAGGCAGAGAAGCCCACTGTGTGTTTTCCTTTGCTGTCAGGTTTGTTTGCTGTCCACATGGATGTCGATCATGGTCAAATAGGAAAGAGCTGGGGCCACGTTTGCTTTCTCGTGTTTTAACACTTGCCGGCTTGGATGGTTCTGGTTTCTCTAGCTTCATTAGGAAAAAATTGGCTCATCGTTGAGTCCAAATTCCTTGATAAACAAATTCCTTAGAAAATATCCTTCTGATGATACTTTCTACGAGATGAAATCATTTTAACCATGCTGAGAACTGTGTGAGTGCGGTGGGCCTCAGTTTCTTTGGGATGTCTCTCTCCCCACCTCCCTTCCAGTGTGCCCTTCACACAGCTGCCGGAATCCTCTTCTTGCTTTAATATCCTCTGAACAAAATGCTGCGGTATTCAGTGCAAGCCTCCTCCCTTTGTACCTGACCCTTCCTGCTCTCCAGCCTTCCCTGTTCTCTCCACTCCCTCCCTGTTCCCTGCTGTATTGAATTGGTTGTTGTTTCTGACGGCTCCATGCGATTTTGTGCTTACACAACTTTATACGCACAGCCTCCTCTGCCTGTAATTCCTTCTCCTACCTCATTGCCTAGTGAATGCTCATCCTGTCATTCACAGGTAAGCATCACCTTTTCTGGATGAGATGATCCAGAAGATTGTGTCTTCTGTGCTACATTTCTTGCCTCTGTACTTAGCAGAGTACCAACTTTGCTTTGTGCCAACTGTATGTGCTTCTCATGCAGTACTAACCGCGAGATTATACTTAGTTATATATATAAACACACCTGCCTTCCCCACTTTAAACAATTTGAGGGCAATGACTTTTTATCCCCACTGCTGTGCAAGGAAACCAGTAGGTACTTAAAAATATTTGGTGGAAGCAAAAATGAATTGAGTTGGATGGTCCATCTGGCATTAGGAGTTTCGGAGCTATAGGTATATTCTATCTCGGTGGCAGCGCTGATTGCTATGGGGTCTTGGTTTCTGATGGGTTTCCTTTCTAGCCCTGGCAAGGTAGGTTTGAGTAGGTTACCCCAGATAGGACCTAGGGCTTGTTGTACCCAAATGAGTAGTGCACAGCTTTTCTTCTCTGGAATCTCTTGCCAGAAGTCCCACCTATTTTCTTATTCTTATGGACTGGGTGGACATGATACACACCTCAAAAACTCACTCTTTTATTGCTTTGCTTGATTAAGCCTTAAACCCTAGACCAGCACTAGGTCAGAGAACTCGTTGATTTCTAGCCCTCAAAGTTACATCCTGTCTTCTCCCTTGCCCCCACTGGCCCACTCAAGCTGAGAACTAGTGCAACCCCATGTTAGAATTCAGAAGGGACGGGGCTGGGGGTGAGGAGACAGCACCTCCCTCAGAATCACACACCTCAAAAGTTCCCCTTCTACCCAGTCCTGGGGAACAGACACACTGTTTTTTCATGGGGCTGTCGGAACTCTTGGGCCAAATTTGAGGAACAGTCTTTTTCTGAGGTGTGTGTTGGGTGGAGGGCGGGGGTGGCTAGGGGATAGGAATAGGGAAGCAGGCAGTGGGAAAAGAAAGTGTGAATGCCCCCCAAATAGAGCAAACCACTTGTGTCACATACAGGTGATGGAGTAACAGGAAATTTGGGGTTGTAAGAGAAGTTGGAGAAGGCAGGATGATAATCATTAATTTGGTAAATATTTAATGAATATGTGTTGTGTAAAGACATGGGTAATATAGCTGCAAACAAGACTGAGGCAGCCCTTGGCTTTCAGGAACCTCCAGTTTACATAGGAGATGGGCAGGGAGGGAGATGTGGGTAATTATTCAGGTTAGGAGCGCTGAGTGGGTAAGTGTATGACGCTGGGTGACCAGGGTGCCGTGGGAACAAGAGGTGGGGTGCTATATAGAGTTTTGTGAGTGAGGGAAGATGGGAATAAATCCAGGTGGAATTCAAGAGGGTGAGTAGGAGCAGGTCTATACGAGGGGGGATGCCAAACACTGTCTGCAGCCCAGATGTAAAGAAGTCCTTTTGGAATTCACTGTCGCAAAGGGGGCACCTCTCTAAAATCTGGTCTGCTAGTGGGAACCCTGAGTGCAGCAAGTGGAGGTAGCCTCAAGTAGCAGCCTTGTTAGAGCAGCCAGCATTTACTGAGTGCTACTGTATGCTTGGCCTGTGCTGAGGGCTGGGCACACGTTATCCCGTGTACTCCTCACAACCCCAGGAGACGGGCATTACTATTAACCTCATTTTATAGATGGAGATGAGCAGCCACTTGCCCAATGTCGCACAGGCACCAAGGGGCCAAAGTAGGCTATGATCCCAGCTGTCTGACTGTCTCCAGAGCTGACTCCTACCCATCTTCCAAGGCTGGAGGGTAGGGGGCTGTGTTGGAGGTGACCGGCCTGGATGAAAGGACAGGGAAGGACTCCTGGGAAATGAACCTGGGTGCTGAACAGGATCTTAACCTATTATGCCATTTAGGGGATTTTGACTTTAGACTGAGGACAATATAAAGGCATCGAAAGTATTTTAGAAATCATGTCTGGCTGCAGTGTGAAAATTAGACCAAAACGGGGCGAGTGTTGGATGTGGAGGCTGGAGACGATGGTGGGCTGAACAAGGGGACGTGCCAGTGAAGGGAGACCGATGGCTCTGCAGGACGCCCAGCGGAGAGAATTGACCACATTTGGTGGTTTGGCTCTATGAACCATGGAATAGGAGACACCAAAGGGAAGTGGACATGCAGGTTTGAAACTCAAGCGGGAAATCTGGATTGGAGAGGGTGACTCAAGTCCCAGGAGCAGATGAAATCTCTCAAAGTGAGTGTGTCGAGTTAGAAAAGAGTTACCCTCCAACCAGCTGAACCCCAGTGGAGGTAGTTCTTCCATATTCTGTGGTACTTCAGATTCATTTATTTACAAAACAATCGATGCGTCTCCAGTTGCTTTTCCAATTGTGTAGCCTTTTCAGCAGGGTGGCCTTGGCTGCAATAGGGATTAGTGGATGTTTTCTAATTGAAAATGACACTTTACGAAGGATCTGATATAAACAACGTTCTCCCTTGTCCTGGTCTTGTTTCATACACAGACATGTGACTTCAACCAGGTGACAATGCATCAGAGCACATCAAGGGACCATTTTGACGATGCTTAGAAATATGTCTTCTTATATTTGGAAAATATTTCTCCACAATGCAAATGCTTGACATGATGGGGAAAGACGAGAGAGGGAATGTGAACCAAACTGTTAGGCTGGTTTGTGAAATAATTGCACTCATTCATTTTTATAACCGCTCACACCCAGGCCTGTAGGGCATCCTAAGAAAACAGCCAGGGCCAAATTTATAATTAGCTGAGTCCATTTTTGCCAGACCTAACCATGGATATAGGACAGTGTTGGTTTTGTTATTTCCTTAATTGAAAGCGTCAAGAAAAATACAAGCCAGGTCAGAGAGTTTTTGATTGGGGCAGGAATGCTGGCATAAATAACCCCAGATTATATGTCTGCCGGAGGCTGGGAGGAGGCCGGTCTGCGTGGCCTTCTTCTGAGGTTACGCAAACAAACTCTGGTGACTGGCAGCTCCCCTATGGAACGTGGGAATGCATATGACCATTTTGAAACCTCTTTGGTTTTTTTTCCCAGGGCAAGGGCCCAGGAAACTCAAGGTATCTCTAGGAAACTAAAAGCTTTTGACGACTATAAAATAATTCTTTATTTTCTCTCATGTGACCTGCCCTCCCACTTTTTTCCCTTATTTACAGTTAATTGGTCAACAGGATAACCTAACGATCCTGGCACTGGATAGAAAAGGAGCTTGTATTTTTAAGTGCTATGTGCCAGGTGCTCAACAGCCTTGGGAAGTGGCCCCCCTCTTTCCATCCTGCGAGGCGGGAAACTGAGACTTATTCAAGGTTACTCAGCCGAAAAGATATAAAGGCAGAATTTAAAACCAGGTCTGTTTGGTCCCCAAACTTGTGCTCTGTGTCCTATCCTGGCTGGTAAATACCCGTTTCAAATATTGAGAGGGTGTAAAGTACAGGTGAGAAGCACCCCAGTAACTTCCTCAATGAAGCTTTGTTTGTCCTTTCATCACTTCACCCCCCCCCCGCCCCATCCCCACCCCAGAAGCCGTCTCACATTAAGCAGCTACTTCGGATTTCTTGGGGACACTGGACCTCTTTCCTGGCTATTTGTCCCCCGTCATTTTTGGCTTATAGAAGGGACTTGTTCTTTGCTCTTACTTTCCACATGCCTGCAGGAAAGCAGATTGGCCAGTGCTTTTCTCAGACAGGCATGGCAATACTAGGATAGAGATGAGGACTTCCTGAAGAAGTGATCAGTCGGTGCATCCCAATGCGGAAAGGCGTGGGTCTTTCTGCCTGTGACAATGCTCTGCAGTCCGAGTCTGCTCCTTCAGAACCCTCGAGCAAGGTTTTTTCGTGTCTGAGTGCCAGCCCCATAACAGGCTGGAAGTAGTAAGTATGGGGAGCTGCAGTGCCTTTCCACACTTCCCTTCCTGGGATTCTGAATGAATTCTCCACCCAACCAAAATACGTCCCCAAAGCCATTTGAGAAACATGAAGCTTGGTCAGCCCATAGGACTTCTCTCTACCAAAGCTGCTGGTCTGGTTATAGATATGGGAAACCGTGGATTGATTTCAAATCTATAAATGTCATGCTCATACCCTACAACCATGCCCCATGGAACTGGTATAACCAGCGTCCTTGTTTTATAGGGAAGGTTTTCCAGAGCCAACTGTAGCCTGGCTTTCCTGCTGCTCTCCCAGGGAGTTCAAATTGGATTCTTCGCCTTCATTATCTCTGAAAGGTGGGGCTGGAGGCGAAGTATTGCCCACGCAGTATCCCAGGAGTCACAAAACCAATGTTTTATTAAATGCAACATAGTCATTAAAGCTGAACTTTATTTTTGAGTCCATCGAAGGCAGAAGGGAAAATGATTCAGAGGGTCAACTTCACAGCTTTGCTGTGTTCCTCTGCCCAGCGCTTTCCTATTTCTGAGGTTTGTGATTCAGGTTTGGATTAGGGGTGCATGGTGGGAAGCTCCTTGTGCCTGAAACCTGATGATTCCTTTGAATTAAAGGTAGATTTCGCTTTCCTAATAAAATGATAACAATGATAGCTCACCCTTCAGGGCTTTTTGCTCTGTTCTAAGCATTTTACATGCAGTTACTTATATAATGATAACAAAATCCTAGTAGGTAAGTCCTGTTCTAACGAGTAAGGAACCCAAGCATCCATGCTGGTGGGAGGGTAGAGGGGAGATACCACACAGTCCAGTAAGGGAGACAAGAGGGTCACTTGAACAGACCAGTCTCCCAGTGGTTTCTATTTTTTATGTACACCATGAAAGATGGCAAAATGCCATAAGACTACAGGCCATGAAGTTCTAGAATGCTAAGTCTGGTGTTTCTAGGAATTGGGTATTCTAAGTTTTGACTTCTCCACCTCATACACAGGAATGATGACACCTCTGTCCCAGAGGTGCACAGGAAGTAAGGAGATGATGTATGAGGATCGGGCAAAACATGCCATATAAATTTAATGACCAATAATAGAAAGCTTTAGGAAGAACCTTACTTGATGTGAAGTGGAAAGGCAAGAATGGTGTTGTGGTGGCCAGCATCAAGAAATTGGTGTCTCTTCAACAGAGTGACTGGGAGGTCACCTGAAGTTTTACTAACTGACCTACGCAGAGATTTGTTTGTTTGCTTGTTTTTCGTGAATTACTTACTAACATTTAAAAACTGGGAGATGTTTTATAAAAACCTGAATTTCTGGCTTCTCTTCAAAAAAAATAAGATCTGGTAAGACAGACCTGTGCTTGCTCATAACAGCTATTGACTGGAGCTCAAAGCAGCTGCCTCGTTGAGCCAGGGCTGGCTCCCCTGTCCACACCCAGCCTGTCTGTGACCACACAAGTGGTTAGGGGCAGAATTGTGACACCAGCCCCGGTGTTCCTAGACTTCCAGCTCAGTTCTCTTTAAACCACATCATGATTCTCTGGTCAGATTATGAAATGACATTGTGTTGGTTTCAGCAGTTCTTTTGCTCAAAGCTCAGACTAGACAATTCCAGACATTATTATGAGCCATGCTTGCAGTCTCCCAGGAACACTGCATATTTTTCTCCTGTAGAAAGCTTGGAAGGGTATTTGGTCTGAGTTGAGTGGCTAATTTCCACAAAATGTTCTTGATTCGGCTGTTATAGTTCTTCTGAATTCTACTCTTTTCTACCAATAAAGGTAGTGGAGAGTAGCAGGGCCCTGGAGTGATCTGGACTGAAGTTGAAATCCCAGCTCTGCCACTTATTAACCATGTTTTCTTGGACGATTTGTATAAATTCTTCCTCATAGGACAGTCCTGAGGGCCGAAGGAGAGAGCGCTGGCACATGCTAGCATCTGACGAAGGAGAGCGGTTGCGTTTATTAAAGACTTAGCATATTCATATTGTGTGACTGGTTTGAAGGACTTCTTTATCACAACTTAGCTCGTTTGCTTTAAGCAGTGCAAAAAAGATGGTTGTCTTTTAAAGCAATTGCAAAATAGTCGTCTTCCTCATGCTGCCGACTGTAGTATGCCTAATGCAAGTTGCTTAATATCTGAGGACCTCAGTTTAGTCATTAATCAAAATGAAATATCCATGTCCACTTCATAGAATAGTTGGGAGAATTAAATGAGGTGAATTAAATGCAAGCCCAGAAGTCAGAGGGGCTTCTGCGCTTTCATTCAATGGAGTAATTGTACATTAAAATAGTGTTTACAGTTTTTGTTTTTAACAACATATTTTAAAACAGTCTTTCCTTGGAGGATCCTCAACACATTAGATAACTATAGAAGCTGGGAGCAGACCACCAGGCGAGCCTACCTGGCCTGCTCTCCCTGAGGCACCTGCTCTGAACCAGGCCTGCCCCCAACATTTGTGGGGCCCAGGGCAAGAATATCAATGAAGGCATGCCCGCCATATGTCTAAGTGTTTAAAAGTGATAAATCAGGCCAACAAACTGTTAAGCCAAATATGTTCCATCCTCTGATTATGAAAAATTTATCATCATAATGAACTGGAAAGCCAGGTTTGAATTTAGGATTCAGTTGGAATTCTCCTTGGAATTCTGCGTCAAACTGTGACTGACCAGGAAGTGTGGGCTTCTCCATGCCTTTTCTTCCCATCCCTGGCTCCATTCCATACAGAGAGGGGCCTTGTATGCTTGTGCGTGGACATCCCAACTACCTAGGCTCAAGCTCTATTCATATCTTCCTACAAATAGCAACCTTTTGACCACTTCTGACCACCCAAGGGTGCACAAGTGGTTGTCTAGTTCCTCTTGGGAGGCTGGATCTGGGGAAGAGGCCACACAGGCCTTGGAAGTAGGATCAGAGCTGTCTGGGCAGAGGGTTCTGAGGTCCTGCATTCCTGTTTCATGGTCTAGAAGGGGGGTGGGTAGGCTCTAGGTGTCCCCTTCCCTTGAGCGTCTTCCTGTCCTATAAGGAAGGGGGCAGCTGTAAGGAAGAGAGCCAGACCCTTTAGAATTGTGGCGCCCAGATCCAGGGCCCCTCCTACCTATGTCCAAGGCCCTTGCTGCTCTGAACCCGAGAGCTCTGAGGAATACCCTATAGGAGCTGCTCACAGCCCGTTAGAAGCTGATAACTCCTTTTATGGCTTTTCAGATGTGTACCCTTGAGTCCTGTGTTTCCTCAAGTGCCCTTTCAACATAGCTGGAAGTTCCAGTTCCTAATCCTAGTGTTAGAAGTGAAAAGGATGTATCCTGGTGCCTATGATTTGCCTCCCAGCTGGGAGCTCTGGCCCATTCTTTCCGTTGACGACTGAGGCTGCTAAGTTGGAGCAGTTGTAGCCAGTCTGGTCCCTAGCCCAGGGCAAGGACAAACTGAGCATCGCAGCTTCCAAGTGGGGGGTTGCACAGTTTCTTCTGCAGATTCTTGCTATTCCCTATGTCTCTGTACTGCCTGGTGTCCTCAAGCCCAGACTCTCTCCTTGGACTGTGCAGAGATGGGAGGATGTGGGAAAACTGAGGGTCCGGCCATTCCATGTGCATACCTTGACCCAGTCATCTGTTCTCTGTACCATGCATTACCCTGCCTTCTGCAACCCCTGTTACTTTCAAATTCTGAGTGGCTTAGGGTTCTGTCAGACACATTGGCCCACTTTTCCAGACTATTTGCTCTCTGGGAGTTTAGGCTATGGCTTCCAGGAAACTTTCAACTGTATTTCATCTGTAAAAAATTGTTGTAATCTCTGGTCTACTCATGTCTCTGTGTTTTCCTCGTGATTTAATATCTTCTGTTTCCCTTTACTGTCTTTTTTTGTGGAATTTCAGGACGAAGGGGAGGAAAACACAGTGTCCAATTCGCCATGTTTGACTGAGGATTTAAATAATACTACTAAGATAGTGGGTGCAGATGTTCATTGAGGGTTGCCTCTACATCAGAGTGACCTCACATCCCTTCTTCTACATATCATCTCTTCCTCTTCCTGGATTTCCTCCAAGAAGGAGGGACTTACCAGCTTTAAACCACACTAGACCAGTGGATAGAAAAGCCCTAATTTTTCATATAGCAGTTATTCTTATCTTTTCCCCCTGCGAGTTGTATGTGTTCAGCTTCAGCAAACATTTATTAAACACCTACTCCACACTAGGCAGCACGCAGTGTTTTCACTAACTCGACCTTTAATCCTTATCCTTATCACAACCCAACCAAAGTGGGTATTACTTTTCAGATGAGCAAACTCAGGTGCCCAGATACTGAGACATACTGAGTAGGCAAAACCTAGAATTGAGCCCATGTTCGTAGCCCTAGTGGTAGCTGGCTCTTCAATCTTTTTGGAAATATGGTTTGTCCTTTTTGTTGTTGTTGTTCCTTATTGAGACCTCTCTGTCTTAAACTTGCTCCATGTTTTGTCTGTATAAAACAGACTAAATGAGTAGATGCACTTTTTATTAATCTAATCTCCTTAATGAGTTCTATGGTGAGTTAAACCCATTTATGGCCCTTACTGATAATGGGAAGTATATATGAGCATTCATTTGTACAATTATTTGTTCATTATCATATTCTTATCTGTGTATAAGTTTTTAATTTTGGAAAAACTTTTTGCCTTTTACATTAACTTTGTCTACAATATGAAGAGGTTTCGAGTTTTAGAGAAGTAGCAGATCCCATATTTGAGAACTTTGGGGAGTAATTTTAAGAAGGGTGCTTTCAGACCAGAGTGTGTTCAAAGGAGAGAACCAAAGGGACTTAAATCATATCTGAGGGGTGGTCAAAAAATTTGGTCCTGTTTATCAGAAAGGAGGGAAAACACAGGCAGATGAGACATGGTTTTCAAGCACCTTAGGCACTTTTTGTGGAAGAAGGAAGGACCTCATTTTCCCTGTGCCTACTCCAGGCAGACCTAGGACCAGTAGTACAAGTTACAGAAGAAGTTCTGACCATGGGTCAGAAACTGACCATTTGAGCTGCCTCAGAAGGAGTGAGTCCTCCATCTCTGGAGGAGTTCAAGTGGAAGCTCTTGACTTTCTGGCAGAGTGGTTATGGGAGAACACTCAGCATTCGGCCGAGACTTTCATCCTATGACTTTTAAGCCTCCAGGTTTGGAATGTGACGGGAATGAATATATCTCTTTTGTTGGTTTCCGTGGCACAGCCTGAAGAAATTTCTTGAACTGTTTCCAAAGTATTTTTCCCAAAGCCATTTCTGAACTGTACATTCTTACAGGAGAAAATGCAGAAGTCTCCATGGACGTTTCCTTGGCTTACCGTGATGACATGCTTGCCGAGTGGACTGAAATGGCCCATGAGAGAGTCCCACGGAAACTCAAATGCACCTTCACGTCTCCCAAGGTACGATATCTTGATGTCTAAGTTGATGGAGTTTTTATTTGGTGCCCAGGTATGTGGAAAGATTTGCTTATACTTCACAGATGTGTCCCTTATTTCTTCGCATGAATGACCCACAAAGGTTGGTCATTATCCTTCATCTTAGCAGAGAGAAGAACAATGTTGATTATTTCATGTCCCTGCAAAAGAGGAAAGAACAGGAAGGAATGTCTGTTTGAAATGGTTTAGTTGTTTCTTTCCATAAAACAATTCTTGATTATTTGGTAAATAGCTGAAAGTGTTTGGAGAACATTGCTAAGTTATTGTGAAGGGTGAGAATCTAATCTGTTTGTGTTACATCCAATACTTGTGTCTGCTTCCCAGTTTCTTAGGCATCTGTGTGTTGCCAAAGTTAATGTGCAGGTATGAAGACTAACAATCCCAGCGAAAACCACAGACAAATACAGGACCTGAGGGAGGAAATGTAGTTTCATTTAAGACCTCCTGGCTGTCTTACCCATTTTTAGGACTCGCCCTTCTCCAGTTTTTCCAGGAGAACTCAGTCAACACCCCCACTGGAGGGAGGTCACTTTCCTGCATTGAGAGTAGGGAGACATTTTCCTGTGGGTAAAAGCCTTAGATTCCTCATAAATTAAACATTGGGATTGACTCTGACCCCCAGGGGACTGTGGGATTGGGTGGTATAAGCCGGGGGCCTTTTCAAATGACAGGTGCTGCTCGTATATACCCTCCCCTCGCCCCACCCACTTTTGAAAGTCTCAGTGAAGGTAAGATGGAACCACGGTTATTATTACTCATGATTGCTCACACCACACTCCTCAAGGTTGTTGGCCTAGAGCACCACCAGCTGGGTGATCTCTGGTGTCCTTTCAGGGGCAGAGATGTTCTTATTTTCCTTGCGAGAAGTGCATGAGAGGCCAGACTCTCCACTGAAGCACATTCTTAATTATGTATTTTCTCATTTGACAGCTTCAGCTCAGTTGCCCCTGCAGGATTTGGACAGCTTTGTAATACCCACTCCTTTGAACGATTTAGTTCCTTTCCTATCCTACCGCTGGCCTCTCCTAACTTTTCTTTTGCCCATAACTGCGAAGTTGGGATTTCCTGTGAAATACTAGGAACATCAGTAGGAACATCACCTGAGTACAATGCCCTAGCCTTATCCACCCTTCCCTAAAGAGGAGGAAGGTGGGGTGGGGGCAGTCCCACAGTATTAACATGAGTTAAATGGATTTGGGGCAAAGCACACTTGGCTTTCCAGGCGGTATCACTGACTGTGACCAGAGAACCTTCCATAATCCATCTGAGCTTCAGTTTCTTGTCCGCAAAATGGGATAATAATTGTACCTTGGGAGCGTTTGTGAGGACCAGATGAGATAATGAACATAGGCAGGATGACCTTATAATATAACATCTTGTCTGAGACACACTTGACGGTCAAAGGAGGTGTTAACTGGATGGGCCGCCAGCGCAGGAGGTGTAAACTGAGGTTCACAGGCAAACCTTACACCCTACAACCTGAGCGCCCATCACAGTACCTGGAGCTCCCCTAGGTTTCCTAGACCAGAGCTACAGAAATTATGGTCTAAAGGACCAACGGTATTAGCATTACCTGAAAGCTGGTAGGAAATACAGCTTCCCAGGCCACACCCAAAACCTACTGAATCACAATCTCAGGGGGCAGGACCAGGGGGTTTGTGTTTTGACAGGCCTTCAGTTCATTACCTTAAGCTTCATAAAGATTGAGAGCCACTGCCCTAGACCCTCTGCTGAGTGCCAAATATAGGGCTCCCCACCCCACCCCACCAAAGCCATCTGTAGAGAGACCCAAGAGGAAGCAGGAGAGAGCGCTAGCTACCATTTTCAGATCTTTGTATGCAATGGAGGAAATTAATGAAAACCTTCCTAGCTGTCACTGCAAGTTGATGACATCTTTGAGAGGAGAGACTGGTTGAATATCCAAGCTAGAGGGCTTTCGGATATGGAATTTCATCCTCAGAAAACGGAAAGTCATTTCTCACCTTACTTATACATGTGCAGCCGCCCCCCCCCAGCAGAGGGAGGGGGAGGGGTGTTTGCTGCAACTGCTTCTTAATGACGGCTGCTTAATTACCTTTAGGATGTGTTGATACCTTTCAAGAAAGATATTAAACCTTGAAAGGTGTGAAGGAAATGAATCATCAGATCTGTGCTTTCTGATTGCAGTGAAATTTAGTCTTGAGTCTGAAGATTAAATGAGAAATTGCTTTAAAGCTTTTAGTCCCTGGTGGATTGTGAAGTTTAAAAAAAAAAAGTCAAGTTGCCACCTGCTGTAATTTGTCCTAATTAGCCAGTCTCATGCTGGAGTTGGGGGAGGACTGAGGCAGGTGGGGGAAAGGAAGGAGAAGGGAGAGGAATCTTTCTTCTTAAATGCCCTAAATACTGGCAGAGGCAGAACTTCAGTGCATAAAAAAAAGTCCCTAACAGGATACAGTGAATTTGTCTCCGAGACAGGCCAGGCCAGGCTCCCGGAAGCCGATGTGTCTCTGTAAATTTGTTGAACTTAGGTAAATTTGTCTCATGGGTGGTGGTGGTGTTACCCTTACTGTAGACAAGGAAGTGTAGGACACCCAGAAACCCATGGCAGGAAATTAGAAGTGACCCCAGAGACCATCTTATTTAACATTCTCACTTTACTTAGGGGGGAACTGAGGCCAAATGAGGTGGGTGACCCAAGGTGTACCCAGCAAAGGGCAGGGTCGGGACTAGAGTCAGAGCCTCCTGGCCTGGAGTTCAGGACTGTCTTCATCACAGCACAGTGCCTGCCTTGGGGCATGGCGGAGGCAGAGTCATTTCTTCCCTCCTACCGCTCCGGGTGTCCTCTTCCCCGTCGGAACTGGGGCAGCAGGACGGCACGACCGGACTCGCAAGGCCCATGTCCTCGTCCTACTACTTTTGGGACCTCGGGCAAGACACACATCAAATGGCAGTTTTGTTCCCTTCCCCCTCAAATTCTCTATTTCTATAAATAAAACAATACCCTGATTTTTTCTATTTATAACACATCAGAAAACTGTCCTGTTGCTGTTAGCACAGACGGTCATCAACCTCCTCGAAGCAGCTTAATCTGAGGGTGAGTTAGAGCCTGTGATATGTTTTCAGTAGTACGTGCAGAGCCCCAGTTCCAGCCCTGATGTGTGAGTATACGAGAAAAGAGTAGAGGGGAGATAAAAATAATCTGTACAGGAAGAATCATCCACCTTGCAATGGAGGCTTGAAAAAGAAGCAGAATTCTTTCTACAGAAGAATTTTTAAAAATCTCACGTGCCATCTCCAATCAACTGGTGTGTCTGACCAAGAGCCTCTCACCTCGGAGGATAGAAAATGGACGTGACCAGTGAGTTACATCTGCCACTGTGGGGAGGGAAGAGAGTGGGAGCACGTGAGCCGGGGGTTTACCCGCCCTGCCTCCGCCACGTGTGTCTTCTGTCCCTGTGCAGGTCTGGTTATCGCACCGTAAGCTCTGGCTCTCCCGTAAGGAGCCCTTCTCTCCAGTCTCCCCACCGTGGCAGGGCAGTACCTCTTAAATTGTTTGGCGAGAAGGAAGCCCAAGAACGTTTTCTAGAAACTGGACTAAATTTTTATTAGGATTTCTGCTCCTTTCTGCCATCTTGCCTATTGGGCAGTTAGGAAACTTTTGAGGCAGAAAATTCTTTTTTCCTTTCTTTTTATTTCAGGATATTATGAGGGTACAAACATTTTGGTTACATTTTATGTCTTTGCCTCACCCATGCGAGGATTAGAGGCTTGCCCTTCCCCTCTGCAATGCTCACCACGTCCATTAGTTGTGAGTTTACCACTCCCCCAACCCCCTAATCCCTGGAAAATATTACTACCGTGTGAGCACCACAGGGTTGATCAGTCAGTGCCAATTTGATGGTGAATACATGTGGAGCCTATTCTTCTGATCTTGTGAGACCTCACTTTGGATAATGGGCTCAAGCTCTATCCAGGAAAATAGAAGCGGTGCTAGGTCACTGTCGTTTCTTATAATTGAGTAGTATTCCATTGTATACATATACCAAATTTTAATAATCCTCTCATGAATTGACGGGCACTTGGGTTGTTTCCACATCCTTGCAATAGTGAATTGTGCTGTGAGGCAGAAAATTCTGAGTGAGTTTCTCTAGTAGATAATCTCATTATTACCTTTCTTCCCTTTCTGTCTTGTGCAGATTCCAAGGGCTCCTTGGGTTGATTCTTTTCCTGTCAATCAATAAAAAGAAAATATTTTCAGCTTCTTGTAGCTTCTCCTTCAGGCCCAAACCATGAAAATAATTAGCCATCATCAAAGAGTGTAATGAATTTCAGCAAGAGCTTCCTCCTAAACATTTAAGAAGTTGACTGTTCCACAGAGCCTTAAAGATCTCCAATGACACACTGCAAATTAAAAGCTCGCATAGCCCTGGTAGACCAGATTAGTCTGATGTGAGCCTCTTAAGAAGATTATAGACCCGAGAAAGGTGTTAAGAGATTTAAGATGTATCTCTGCTTTTTACCAAAAATTTCTGGTTCTACCCTGAATGTGGCTGATTTTTTTTCTTTTTTCTTTTTTCTTTTTTAGGGCTGGGGGTAGCTAGGTGATGTGCCCTGTAATCTGTACCTCTGAGGTGTGCCTTTAAAAATTAGCTTTTTAAAATTGATGATAGCAGTCCAAGTAAGAGAATGCAGATACAGTCTATCGGAAGTAGTGATCCTGCCTCAAACCCTCTGCTCTTTTTCCAGACCCCAGAGCATGAGGGCCGTTACTATGAATGTGATGTGCTTCCTTTCATGGAAATCGGGTCTGTGGCTCACAAGTTTTACCTTTTAAACATCCGGCTGCCTGTGAATGAGAAGAAGAAAATCAATGTGGGCATTGGGGAAATCAAGGATATTCGGTTGGTGGTAAGTGAATGACACTGATCCAGCGGGCTGTGCCGCTAGGACACTGGCCAAGCACACTGGTTCTCGGCATGTATATTGGAAAGGAACTCCATCTCACTCTTGGCAGCTCCATGTCTCACTTGTCTGATCTGAGAAATGGGAACAATAACATAACCATGACAGCTGAGATCGTAAAGTGAATTCATTTGTGTGAGAGATTACAGAAATTGAAAACAATGCAATTATTGTACCCACTTGAGATTTTAAATGGGTTTAAGATCACGTAAGATCATTATAGCTATTACAAGATCATGATATTATAGTCATAATTGCATAATGAATAGCATCAAGATAAAAGTAAATTTTCTTTTTTGCATGTTTCACCTTGTAAGCACAAATGTTAAAGGGAACAGTGGTGTTTTAGGTTCTTTCCATTTTATTTGTTTAATTGGGGGAAAAATGGAACATATGGAGTAAGGAGGCTATTTATTTTTAATCTAAAAAAAGTCACACAAGAAATACATATTTATCATAGAAGATTATAAAATGTAGGTAAAGCTGTAGAAGAGCATAACAGTTACCTGTAATATCCTACCTAGAGAAATAACCACTATTGAGGTTTTGATATATCTCCTTCCAGGATTTTTCTATACATATATACATAAGTAATAGTTTCCTTACAGAAGATGGGATCACACTGAACTGACTTTTATTCCTTGCTTTCTTCATTTAATGGTATATATAACATAAATGGTGAATAGAATATAAATATACTTTCTAATACTGCTTTGATTGTATTGTATAGATTTTCCTTAATACATTTACCAATCTCAACACATTGAGCATCTAGGATATCTGCAACTTTTCAATGAAAATCTTACAGAAAAATCCTTGATCATGTTCATAATCTTTCCTTAGCACAGGGGAAAAAGCTCTTTTAGCCCTTTTAGACCAGATCAGTCTGATCTGAAGCTCTGACGAGGACTGAAGAACTAAGAAAGGTGTTAAGAAACAAAAGCTGTCTCTGCTTTTTACCTAAAATGTCTGGTTCTACCCTAAATGTGGCTTTTTTGGGGGGAGTGGCTGGGCGGACACCATGCTTCCAATGTGCCCTGTTAATCTGTACCTCTAAGGTATGTGTTAAACCATGATTAGCTTTGTAAAATTGGTGAGTACAGGTAGGAGAATTCAGACACCATCTATTGGAAAAGGCTGCCTCAAACCCTCTGCACCTCTCCCAGACCCCAGAGCATGGGGGCCATTACCGTGAATGTGCGGCCCTCTTTACTTCTCAGTCTCATGTCCTTAGCATACAGTGGTCCCATTTTTAAGCCTTTTGATATATATTGCCACAGTGCCCGAGGAGGGGCCGGGCTGTGTGAGGACAGTGTATGCTGTGAATCCAAAAGCTCTGGATCATGGAAGTTCAGCAGACAAGGTCTCCACTCACCTCTCCCCAGCATGCATTTGATGTTAGAAAATAATACTAAGATATATTCACCTTCAAAATTATCACTGGACTCTGTCTAGGGGATCCACCAGAATGGAGGCTTCACCAAGGTGTGGTTTGCCATGAAGACCTTCCTTACGCCCAGCATCTTCATCGTGATGGTGTGGTACTGGAGGAGGATCACCAGGATGTCCCGACCCCCCGTGCTTCTGGAAAAGTAAGAGCTGGTTTCCCAGGCCGGGCACGCTCCTGTCTTTGCTGGAGTCTAGTTCAAGCAGCTTGTGTGTGATTTGGGCCAGTGATTTGACCAGGGGTCATCCTGGACTCCTTTTTCTCCTTCAGCTTTCACATGCAAATTGTAATTAAATCCTGGGGTTCTGCCTCTCTAATTTTTCGGGCTCTTTCTCCTGTCTTTGCTCCCTATCCCCGACAGTCAGAATCAGCTGCTTCTCCCTGTTGCGGTGGAGGAGCTGCCCTGCTGCTGACTAGGCGAACCCCTCTCACTTCCAGGACAGTGCTCCTGCAGATAGACCCCCTTTGTCTCCCCCAGCATCGACGTCTCCCTTTCTGCAGGGTTCTTTCCAGTAATATACAAACATGCTTTGTCGTCTCCTGTCCTTAGACAAAACTCTCCCTTTTCAGTTTCCCCCTAAAGCCACATGCCCTCTTTCTCCCTTTTTACAGCAAGACGTCTCAGAAATCTTGTCCACATGTCTTCTCCTCTGTTCTCTCTTGAGTCCATTCTAGTCTGGATTCTTCCCACTGTCAGAATCCGAGTCATGGCACCAAAAATGTCAGGGTAGTTGTCTGCCCTTGGTTCCAAGTGTGCTCTTGGCTGCGGAATGACCAGACGCACCAAAGTGTGTCAAGTCCAGACTATTACCTTGGAAAAACCACCAGCAGGGCCAGTACGACGAAGTAACCCCAGGAAGGAAGCAGTTTCACACGAGCAGGTCTTTATTATAAAACAAAATGGGTCTGTGTCTGCAAGTGGAGAGAGATTGACCGACTCAGTCACTCATTCTTTCATTCACTCACTCACTCTCTCTGACTTCTTGGATTGTTTCCATTTATTAGCCCAGTCTGGAGGAGGGGTCCTGGGAGGTGTGGGATAATCAACAGGTGTCCTCAAAATTGTGTCTTTGTGTACAAGCTTCCTCTAAGAAAGCCCACCTGGGGATGGTGAACCACAATGCAGATTCAAGCTAACGGCATAATAATTACCCTTAGGTTACTCTAGGTGACTTTCCAAATCCTATCATGCCTGGGCTGGGGAATTCCCAGACTGAGAAAGCATTCCCTCCTTCCCCAGGTGTAGCAGTTGCCCGGGATAGCATTAAGGATAGGGCAACACCAAAATGGAGTGCCCGCCCTTATCCTTCTTCCCAGGTGGAGCAATTGCTCCGAACAGGGCGCCCTCCAAAGCAGGGTGCCCCCGTCCTGAGAAGAGCCAGAGATCCTAACTATCCACCTAACACCACCACATCACTAAAACTGCTCTTCACGGGATCACCAGTGACCTTGACGTTCCAAATCCAAAGGTCATTTTTCGGTCTTCACTCTTCTCGGCTCCTCACCAGCCGGGGACATAATGGATCTCTCCCCTTCTCTTCCAGGGGCCTCCTCCCCTCTCCTCTTGGTTCCTCTGCTTTGCTGACCTCGCTCAATCTGCATCCCTGCTCCCTTCCACCTTTCCAACCTCTTGGATTGCGGAGCCACAGATCAGTCTTTGGACCTCTTCTCTTTATTAGCCGTGCTGTTTTGCCAGGTGATCTCATCTAGCCTCACGGTCTTAAAACTCACTTAGCCTCTGATGACTCTTAATTTATGTCTCTAACCTCAGCCTCTCCCAACCCTTGACCCAAATATTCCAGCTGTTTACTTAACGTCTTCACTTGCACGGAAAATATAACGTGTACAATGAACAACACTGGATTTCCTCCCACTTCAAACCTGTTCCCTCCCAGGCTCTCCCGTTTTAGTCAAAGGCAACTCCATCGTTTCAGGTGCCCAGGCTGGAAAGGTAGGAGTCATCCTATACTTCTTTATGCACACCTCTCGTCCCACCCACCAGGAAATCTCACTATTTCTGCTGCTACTACCCTATTCTAACTAACTCACCGTCCTTTCCCACCTGCATTACTGGAAACAGCCTCTCAACTGCCCTCCTACCTTCCACCCTGTTCCTCCCTACAGTCTATTCACACAGCTCCTGTTCAGGTGTGAATCAGATCCGTCACTCCTCTGCTCACAGCTCTCCCTCCACAGGCTTCTCCTATTCTTTGCTGTGGCCTATAAACCCTTTAATGGTCTGGCCCCTTGCCACCTCTGATCTTATCTCCTGTCCTCTTCACTACCCACCAGCCCCCTTGATGATGCTCAAATACATCTGGCATTCCTCACCCCAGGGCCTTTGCACTTGCCCTTCTCTTCATCTAACATGCTCTTTCCCGATGTCTTCATGGCTCAATTTCTCATTTCCTTCAGGCCCTGCTCTAATGTCTGTTATCTGAGAGGCTTTTTCCTGTCCACCTTGTGTAAAATCATACCCCCATCACTCTCCGTTCTCTTGCCTAGCTTCATTTTTCTCCATAATGCTCATTCTTCATTTATTTATTATCTTTTCCCTGTATTCTCCCGTCACCCCAGCGAGCAGAATCCTTGCTTATTTTGTTCACTATTCTATCCCCAGCATCTAAAATAGTGACTGCACATAGTAGAAGTTTAATAAACATTTCTCGAATGAATGAATGAATCATGCCACTCCGTGGTTTCTTCAAGATAAATTTTAAATTCTCCAAAGGGGTATGCAAGTTTCTTCACAGGGTTGGCCTTTGTTATTTCTCTGCTCTCATTTCCTGATATGTGCTACATGCAAATCCCCAAATGGGCCAGGCTCTTCCAGCCTCTGTACCTCCATCTGGGCTCTGCCCTCTGCTTGGAACACCCTTTCTACCACTCTAACCTCCACTCAGAGTTCAGCTCAATTTCTGCCTCTGTCAAAGTCAGAAGTGCCAGTAGCAGCCTTCTATGCTTTTATACTTGTATGACGTTGCTTATCATACTCTATTCCAGTCGTCTCTTTCTCTGCCTCTCCCACTAAATACGTCTCCAGGAGTGAGAAAACCGGTCCCATTCATTTAGGTATCTGTAGCCGTAACACAATGCCTGGCACATGATCTGTGCTTCATGAACATATGCATTTCATGGGTGTGGAAAAAGTACGACTAAATCAGTGATACAAGAATGATATTTTAATAGAGAAGTGCAAGTTAATAGTGTGATGGGGAAAAGTGAAATAAAAGCTAAATAAGCAACCAAAAGAATTTATATTTCAAATGTATTTGGAGTCATTTATTATTGAAATGAATATGCTTATATAACTCATAGTTGCTGAGGATATCACAATCATACCGAGTGTTGTTAATGATCAGGTTAATGATAACCTGACTAAGAGAGGACAATTGTACTCATCGAGGTCTATTTGAGAAGGCAAGGGGGCAAAAGCATTGTTGAAAACTCTTAATCTGAGGTGGTACCACAATAAAGTGTGTGGCATTAGGGGTTAGGTTCAATTACAGAGAAAGGTTAATGTTAGCAATTCTCCATTCTGCAGCGGTGCCAACCAAACAGGACGTTTTACCTCTCTGTGTGGCAACTTACTACGAGAGCTAAGAAAGTGATCAAATGGCTTCAGTCCCAATAAGTAACATTTCAAGTCTCAAAATTGGGTTCTGAGTATTTTGTGAAACTCTGCCTTCCAGATGAATAAAGTGACTTTCCTGGTTATTTTCTCACCATCAGAGTCATCTTTGCCCTTGGCATTTCCATGACCTTTATCAATATCCCAGTGGAGTGGTTTTCCATTGGGTTCGACTGGACCTGGATGCTATTGTTTGGTGATATCCGACAGGGCATCTTCTATGCAATGCTCCTGTCCTTCTGGATCATCTTCTGTGGCGAGCACATGATGGTAAGAGCCCCCGGGGAAGGGACAGATGTCCTCATCACAGCTGCCCTGTGTGGGATGCTGAGCTGACACTCACCTCCCTCTGCCTCAAATCAGCAGTGGGCAAGGCAGAATGCACTGGTAGTTATGTGTGGGAGCTCTGGAGTCAGGCCCTGTGCTTCAGATTCCTGCTTTACCACCTATTGACTAGCTGAGTGGCCTTAGACAAATGACATCATCACTCTGAATCTCAGGTTGCTCATGAATAAAGTGAGATTTAAAGGCCTGATGTATAGTGTTTTCATGAGAATCAAATGAGAGAATGTGAGTAACTTACATAGGAGAAGATAAATCCACAGTTTCTAATGATGATGATTATTTCTTGTCCTTTGGCTTCAGCCCTGCTTGTCCCATCCCCAGCAACAGGGTAACCACCAGAGGATGTAGGCCTCACTCCTTCCAGCTGGCAATTTTTCCGGGTGGCCTAGTAACCCCTATGACCCTGAAATACTGACCTCCCTGGTCTCCTCTGTTGGCACAGACACCAAATCATATTTCAACAGGGTTCGAACGTACTATGGACAAAAATAAAAAATGCACTGTCATCACACTGTGGTTAAGATGACATGCCAGCTGGAACTTGGTCCTCACGTCAGGCACATGGGCTTCCTAGCAGAGTGGACTCTTTTTAAATTCCATTAGGGTTTGATCATAAAAACCAGACCTCTGAAGCCTTGCTACCCTTCCAGGAAAGCAGTTCGGGACGGGAGAGGCTTCTGCCTGCTGCTGAAACGTACAGGAGGGGTCCTTCCATGGGAGGGGTCCTCCAGCAGAGACTCACTGAGAGTGAGCCTCAGCAGGGCAGCAGGGACTGAGAGTGGAGGGGCAGGTGACTATTTCCAGGCAGGGGAGATTGTCCAGAATGAGCTGGTGTGGCCTGTCCCATCTGGGTCCCTGCATGGACGCTAAGATATGTCTTTGTTTTTCCCTTTTTTCTCACTCTGCATTCCTCCATTTGCTTTCTCTTAGTGTCTATCATGGAGAATCGTTCTTGGCTTTAATGAAGATAGGGAGAAAGTATGTCTATATTTCTGACCATGAAAGACTTCTAACACTTGACATTTTTAAATGCCTTAATGTCTTTATTTTGTCCTCTGGGGATCACTCCACCTTTACAAATACAATGGGAATTTAATAAATGACTTACATTGTGGACCACAAAACTTCCCCTGCCTAGGGTACGAGGCCTTTCTTTGTGTCCCCGTGGCACCCTGTTCTTATTACCATCAGGGTGCGCATGGATGGGCTTTGTCATGGTCTTCCCAGCAGAAGTGAGCTCCTAAAGATTTTTGTCATCTTTGTCCTTGTTATGCCTAGAGTCCGGTACGGTGCTTGGTACACGCTAGGTGGTTAGCAGCTGTTGTTTGAATGACTGAACTCAACTACAGAATTGCTTTTTTCTCTTCCTGTCTTTGTTTCCTTTCTCAATCTGGTTTTCGCCAGGATCAGCACGAACGGAATCACATTGCAGGGTACTGGAAGCAAGTCGGACCCATTGCCGTTGGCTCTTTCTGCCTCTTCATATTCGACATGTGTGAGAGGTGAGCAGGTGCCAAAATGCTCATGGCTGTGTCCACGCCCATTGCTCAGGAGGAGGTTTTGAAAAGTGGAATGGTGGTCGGGAACCTGGGGGATGGAAGCATTGCACATGGCCACGTCCTCAGACGAGGACTGGGATTAAGTCAAAGGCACAGCTCTTTGCAGTTGGAAAATGTTTGGGCCAATCCTGTTCTATAAGCTCTGTTTCTTTAGGTTTTCTGTGATGTTTCTTGGCCTAAATACAGACCCCACCCCTCCAGCTGCAAAGCCAAGAATATGTAAAGGAAAGTTCCCTTTGCCTTTGTATTAATTGTGTCTTGTCTTGCTCTCTCATTTTCTTCATAGAGGAGTACAACTCACAAATCCCTTCTACAGTATCTGGACTACAGATGTTGGAACAGAGCTGGCCGTATCCTTCCTCGATGGGCTCAGGATTTTATTTCTTTCCCTAGGCGCCTGGTCCCCAAGATCATTTTCTAAGACTCTGCTGATGTTCTCCATATGTGGTCAGCCAGAGCTTTGATCCTCAGACCAATGATAATAGCACATTTAAGGCAAATAATGAGAATCACTGCTTACTTTCAAGCATGGGTGAGAGCAGACGAAATGAAGAGGTAGCAGCCTGTCCCCATGGCAGAGAAATCAGAGTTGCTGGTCTCCTCGCAGCCTGTCTAAATTATCTATTAGACACTGTTTACTGCAGACTGAAGCATGACTAGCTTTTCCCTGGAGCCACGCAGGCTCATCTCGGGGCCCCTGTGGGAGAGCCTGTTTCTGAAGTCCCTTGTGTGCGAGACTTCTTACGGTGACCTTGGTGTGCTGGCATACCACGCTGCTGCTATTCATTTCTGAGACCGAGTGGAGATAAGGCTAAGGTGATTAGTTCCAGAGGAGTTGCTGAGGCTTCTGGTTGGTTGGCATAAACTCTGCCTGAGTCATCACCGCAAAGCAGAAGTGACAGTCTTAGCTTATCCCTTTTAGGATGCTGGATTTAAATATTTTATCTTCCTGAATAATATGTTAAATGCTCTTAGAGAAACAGACTCTCCTCTGGAGTGGGGAGAAAGGCGTGGGGTGTACTCTTCCTCGATGGCTCGTATCTTGCCACGTGCTGGTAAACATGCTTTGTATGGCCACGATGTTTATATGGGTTTCTCAGTGTGCTCAGAACTTTGTGAGCACACTAAATCTGCAGTATCATTTCCTTAAAGATGAGAGAGTAGAGCTCCACCCGACCCCTACCCACCAAAAAATGTTGGCTACACTACAAGGGGAACATTTATAATGTTAACTCTAATTCAACCCCTTCATTTTACAGATACGGTAGAGGTATAAGGAAGCAAATAAAATTCCAAGTCCTGAAGCAAATAGCCATATTCCCTTGATCACAGGGTACTGACAATTATAGGAAAGAAGGAGAAACTACATTAGATATATTATGTAATGAAATATACATGCTGTGTTCATACTTACTAAAAATAATTTTTTAAATAGGCAATTTGGGGTAGAGTTTTTGCAACAGAAAGGAGCTGGAGTCAGGTCACCTGCCTTCCAAGCCAGCTCATGCTACCCCAAGCTTTGGTGGTTCTCAACTTGGGCTCTGATGCTGGGTCTCAAGCTCCCCATTGGGGAGATTGCCCCCCCACCCCCTGCCTCCTGCACCAGATATCCTTCTGTTCCCTGTTCCACTGGACAAGATTTTCTGTGGTAATTGAAAATCGCAAACCGCCTTCATCCCTGGTTTTACTTCAGGACTTTCAAGCCCATGCCCAGGGGCCCTGGCACCTGCTGCTGCTGCAAGTACCCCCATGTGTCCTCTCCTCATAATGCCAGGGCATCTCAATCCCATTCTTAGAAAAGCTATGGACTAACCCAATGCCCAGTGGTTGCCAAACATGGTCATACTTGGTGTCCCAGTATGGGAAAATCTGATCCCATGTATCTGGTCTGGGGCCTGGGCATTTAGATTTGAACTCTTCCAGTGATTTTAACATGGCTGTTCACCTGACCTGTATTTAGCAACTGATATACACTATATTAGCGCTTTTCAAATTTACTGCACATATCAATCTCCTGGGGACATGAGGAAAAGGCAGATTCTGATTTCTAATAAGCATTTCTAATAAGCAAGTCACCATTTTTCTTCTTACTTGACTTAGAAAGCAATTTTGAAGACAACCTTCTGGTACTGTAGTGTCAGGAAACCTATCACTGGAATTAGAATGTGAGGTTTTAATATTTTACCCCCCTGAACATTTTCTAAATATTTAGAATCAAAATGAGTATTGCCAATAGAGCTGGGAGAAGTGCTTGGGCCCTCTCGGCTTGTGTCCTTGGCTGGCCTGCCTTTCCTTTACTGGACACTACCAGATGGCCTTCATCATTGTAGCTGGAATCTGCCTCTGCCTCTACTTCCTGTTTCTGTGCTTCATGGTATTTCAGGTGTTTCGGAACATCAGTGGGAAGCAGTCCAGCTTGCCGGCCATGAGCAAAGTCCGGCGGCTACACTATGAGGTGGGCATAGATCTCTTGGCTTATTCTGCAATGGGTACTTAATATCTCCTACTTGATGTGTAAATACACACACCCTGGAAATTGGAAAACTTGCAGATACTCATTGAGAAATTCTCATGTAGGATCTCTGGGCAAAATTAGAGGCTAAATCCTACTCTGAGAGGCATCTAGCTGTCCTGTCTAAATCTTGGAGTTTTCTGTGGTAGATATGTGTTTCTCTTCCCAGTAAGAACTAAACTTGTTCAGCGGGTTCTTCAGCTTTGCAATGGAATGCAGGTGCGTTGGGCTGGGGGGTGAGGTTGAATCCCATATGGTAGAATTGGGATTTGGCTTGGGATGAGGCTTTAGTCAAGGTTCCCTTTCGCAGAATTAGCCATAAGACGGGTTCAGCCGAGGTGATCTGATTTGCAGACTCTTGACAGGCCACATTCCTCTAAAATATCCAGCGGGTGCTCAGATAGAGGTCAGTAATCTCTGTTTATGGATTATGTTCCTTATTCAAGAGAAACACTTAAAATCCTCAAATCTCTAATGCAGGCAACACATTCTCAATTTTTCAAGGATCCTTTGGGTTCATGCCTAAGTGACTGTCCTTGGAGAAATGGGCCTAATTCCTCCGTGAAAAGGAAAGCAGAATTGCAGAGCCACGAAATTTTTATATGCGGTGGATCTGCACCTAAATGCCCTGAATAATAGGCATCCCTCCCTGAAACACAGGTTCTCTTAAATCCACCTCTCAGAAAACCACAGGCACTTTGTAAGGCTTGTATGTCTCCAGAGCTGGAGTGACATGAGAAAATTCAACCAAATCCACTTCATGTTGATTAATATGCACATTTCTTTTTGTTCACTGGAGCAGAATTTTATTACAACTGCAGAAAACTTGGACTTGGTAACTTTGAACCCTTGCAGAGCAGCATAACCAGCTTAGCAGGGAAACCGGCAGCCTCATGGCGTGTTGTGAATATGATTTCCCAGGCTCTGGTGTCACTGCTGTAGGAGACAGAAAAACATAGGAAATATTTGACCCAAGAAATTTTTCAGTGACATCCACCTGTGCAGGAGAAATATTACTATGTGAAGTCATCTTATTGTCATTCTTAGGGATTTGGTTTTATAGATTTCTTTAAACTTAGCTTTTTGTAGATTTATATAGTGAGAAAAGGATTGGTGGTAGCTGATGGAATATTAAACCACACTGTCTCTCCTTCCCAATAGGGGCTGATTTTCAGGTTCAAGTTCCTCATGCTTATCACCTTGGCCTGTGCTGCCATGACTGTCATCTTCTTCATCGTTAGTCAGGTAAGCAGTCCCTGAGATGGCAAGGTGAGAATGTCCCTCAAGAGGTCCTTCTGCTCTGCACAGAAAATTCTATAGAGATTCTGAGGAAAGGAACAGGAGGAGAGGTTATAACTCTGAACAGCTGGCCAATCCGTGTTTATTTAGACCATTCTAATCTTAGGCTCAATATCACCTGTCCAAGTGGACTGACTTTGTCCTTTCAGTACAATCTTGTAAGAGGTAAAAGTGAAATAAATTAAAAGCCTGTAGCCAGATTGAAGGGCATACGTTTCATTTGCTTAAGAGATAAACTGATCAAGCCCCGTAGCACAGCACTAACAAGCACACATTAATTTGATTCGATCTTTATCTAGCATTAACTTAGATCCTTTTACAGTCCCTCAGCCACTCTTTGCAATAATTATATTGCCACTTAAACACGAGACATAACTCAAAAGTCAGTCCCCTTGATAGAACCCTGTCTTTCCATTGCTTAGTTCTAAAACTCAAAATTTTCTATACTTGAAAATCTCAATAATGATAATGATAATAATTTTAAACTATT
Organism: Avahi laniger; assembly: GCA_963575035.1. Classification (NCBI taxonomy): domain Eukaryota; kingdom Metazoa; phylum Chordata; class Mammalia; order Primates; family Indriidae; genus Avahi; species Avahi laniger. The sequence continues at coordinate 52,332 of CAUYSK010084464.1, forward strand.
GACAACTTGTTTTGAAAAGTGGAAAATACTGTTGAAAGCTAATATCTTATAATACATATCTGTCATTCATTTGGGCTTCACAAAAATCCTGTGAGGTAAGTAGGGTAGGAATTGTTATCCCAGTCTGCTAGAATACGAAATCTAATAGCTTTGGAGAAGTTTCCCATTTATGCTGTTTTCTAGCTGGGTGGGACCATGGATGGATTACTTAACAGTTCTAAGGTTTAATTTTCTCATCTGCAAAATGAATTAACAATAAACGTGCAGAATGTTCTATGAGTATCACAGGAAGTAATACTTGAAAAAGGGGGTTAAGTTTTGAGAAATGCATCATTAGGCAATTTCGTCATTGTGTGAACATCATAGAGCGTACTTAACACAAACCCAGATGATACGGCCCACTACACACCTAGGTTATATGGTACAGCCTATTGCTCCTAGGCTACAAAGCCATATAGCAGGTTACTGTACTGAATGCTGTAGGCAGTTGTAACATGTAGTATTTGTGTACCTAAAAATATGTAAACACAGAAAGGATACAGTAAAAACATGATATGATAATTTTATGGGACCACCATCATACATGTGGTTCACCATTGACCAAAATGGTGTTAGGCAGTGCGTGACTGCAATTAGCAGGACACCTGGCACACTGAGAGCACGATTCAATCCTTAGGGCACTTCTGGTCCTCAGGCATGCTGTGTTCTTATCAACAGCAAGAAGACTGAATGTTTTGCTAAAGGACATACAATAAGTCAGGGACCAGAACCCAATTTTTCTGACTCTTTTGACAGTGCTATCCTTTAGCCAACAGGGAGAATTGTAGTAGTGCAGACAGAGCCTTAGGACATGACTTGCTCCATTCTGCTAGCAAGCTTCCCTCTAGCACAGAGGCTTCTAAGCATTTTTGTGTATGGACCCCCGTGGCAACCTGGTGAAGGCTACAAGTCTCTTCTTAGAATGTTTTTAAATGCATAAAATAAAATACTTTGAATTTCAAAAAGAATCATATATATTATACATATATTTGCAATTATACATATTACAGATCTTATAGGTATATTATAGATTTATATCTACAACAACTGTGATAGGAAATATGATTTCTGTTCTTAAGAAAATCACAGAGAATGCTATTACTATGGGGATATTTCTACATTCACAAATGAAGTAAATGTTAACTCTCGGCTAGAGACTGGTGAAAATAAATCTATAATTTTTTCCTATTTTAGTTCATGGACCCCTTGAATTCTATCCAACGACACTCAAGACCCTAAGTTCAGAGCTTCTAGAGCCCCGTTGGCTGTGCCCACTGGGGAGTGAGTGTTGGTACTGCTGGCTCTGTTGAAGGTTGAAGTAAATGTGGAAAAAATAAAACTAGTATACATTATATGTCTTCCCAAGTTCTGTTCACATCATCTTCTTTGACCTATAACAGTGCTGTGTTTGTATCAGACTGTTTGTTTATAAAGCCTTGGAAACTTTGCTCTCCACTCCCAATGCAGTAGAACCATTTCAAACGCTGAATGAGTTTTTTATTCCACCAACAGAGGCTCAAACACCCATATTCAAACAAGGGTGTCTAAGGCCTGACTTCTCCCTTGGCTCACTCCCTCGTGTGACCAAATACTTTTTGGTTCCCTCGGTCCCTCAGTAATGCATGGTGACACTTAACACAGCCAGATCTGCAAGGCTGAGAGAGCACAGAGCACGTCCTAGAGAAGCAGGAACCTGAAGGCAGATGGCTTGAGGCATAAAAGGCAATGCTGAGATACGTTCTGAGGAAGGCAGAAAGGAAGGGTACTTTGGGTCTGAAGGCCTGCTTCTGCCACTTGGAAAGCCGAAGTCACCCTCCCTCACCGCCTCTCGCTTCGTCTTGTCTCTGCAGAGAGTTCCTTCCACCTGAAGTCAAGAGGGACAGATTCTTAAGGCAGCTGCATGTTGTCAGAATTTAACCTTCTACATGTTTAATTAGCGTACTTTTTAAAGTAAATGAAACTGTCTTCGAAGGAGCATAGTTTGTGGCTTTTCTTTGGAGAAAAAGATTAATATTCCATTACCCCAGTATTTTCTAACACAGCTGGCTTTTTATGTCTGCTGCGACAGTAGCCCCGGAGTGGATTTCAACTCTAAGGGGACAGCAATGAGGCCTTTTGAATTCCATTAGCTCCTCACATTCCTCCTGCTGGCTTTTTTTTTTTTTAAGGTTTATTTATAGACATCTAAGACGTTTTCCGGCATAACTCTCAGTGTCCCAGGTACTGTATTAATATAGTCATCAGAGGATTTATTTTTTAATGTCATTTTGGAATGTCAGAGCAATGAGCTCACCTGAAAGAAAACCTATTGGGTAACTTTTTGAAATGGATCCCAGCCGTAGGTAAAAGGAATGTATTAAAACCCCCATTATGCTCTCGGGCTTGCTGGGAGAGCTTGCATTTAAGCCCCATGAAATATAATGCGAGGGGATCTCGCCAGGATATTGAAGCTCTGAGGCCAGGAATGAAAGGCAACGGGAAGCTGTGGAATGCGGTGACCTTGAGGCTTTGTAGCTGGGTACTGAGGTGCAGTCTTTTAATGCCTGCCATTTTAATGGCCTCAGTCATAGCAACCAAGAGATGATACATCACAGTCTGGTATTTCGGCCCCTTCCCTCTGGAAAAGAAAGAGGCGTTCCGTTTAGAGGTGGCAGCAGTAGGGAACAGAGGGGCAGTGCAGGGGAGAAGGTCACCGACCTTCACTAAGGGGACCCCCAGGTGCCTGACATTCAGGTCAAACCACATGCAGCAAACTCCCAGAGAGCCTGTCCCCAGCTCTTTTGTGTGTGTGCGATCACTTCTTTCTGTTACTTACAGAGGAAATGTTTCCGGTAAGAGAGCCTGTGTCTGGGATTTGGAAATCTTGTTGTTAAGTGGAATGTTGGTTGTCAAGACTACTGGGTGTAAAAGGATTTGACCTTCACTTGGCTCCAGGGGTATAATTGGGTGGTTTCACACAAAAGTAAATTGTTCAAATGTGAAATCAGGAAAAACAGGGACTTTTAGAAATAAGACTTATGCAGAGGGTGAGGTTTTATTTTGGAGGGGGTGGTTTTTGGTTGGGGTACCTGATTTTTCTCTCTGAAAGTTACAAGGGGGAGACTGTCACCTCCATGCCTTGGCATTAGTAAGATTTTGGATTTATAAGGCCTGTTCTGTTGAAGCTACGTATTGTGGTACACATTGGTGGGAATGTGCTCAGAGCTCAGGGTGTCTCAGGCATGAATAATTGAGAGAGGAGAGGGGAAAACACAATCCAGACTCCAAACAGTAGAGTTACTCTGTCCATACAGTTCATTTATGCAGTTCGACTCTTTGCCAATGGCGGGAAATAATACATTCACAGATTACAGATTCAGTAGTATGGGTAACTGTGCAACTCCATTGTAAACAGTGGATTTGTGCCAGGGCAAATACGAGGTGGGACGTGCATCTGAGAGTTCCTCAGTCGGACTCAACGCCTGCATACCCCTCATAGTATAGGCTTCTCATTCCAGTGGTTCTACTATAACATTATATCTTGTATACAAATCCATTTTACTGTATACCCTATATTACTATGTCTAGAATACATAGTACATATATACTATACAGACTTGAATATACAAACCTGTGTGTACATCCTGTATAAATAATGTATATTATGGGCAACGAAGTAACTTTCCAAAGGAAATTTGACCTTACCTTAGTTGTGTTATGTACTGTCTTCAAAGACCAACCTATTTTTGTATTGTATAATATTCCTACCTTTGTGTTGTATAGAGGTTAAGAACACCTTCTTTTGCAGTCAGAGCCACGACGTTCTGGCTGAGCAATCCTGGACAAGATACTACATCTCTGTGTGCAGCAGTTTACCCATGTGTTGAATGAAAATGCTACCTACCTACCTCACAGAGTTGTTATTAAGACTAAATATCGTTCACATAAAATATAGTGCCTGGCATATCAATAGCATTGAATAAATGTTAACTATGGTTATTCTTATTATGAGTACAAGAGAATCTTAGCTTTGCTACTATTTGTGTTAACCACCTGTTTTAAGTGATAATAAAGGAATATATTAGGGAGCAATATTTAAATAATACTTGTTACCCATTGGCATCTCCTCTCACTTTTAAATGCAATTATTATGATTTACTATGGACTGCAATATTTTCTCTTTACTTTTTTGTCAGTTACCTCTTCAGAGTGGCTGTTTCTGTCCCCACTTTCTACCTTCATGTATTTGCACTGGTTTCTCTGTACATTCTTACACTTTCACCCCTATTCATTCAGCATGTATCTGTTGAGCACCATTGTGTTGTACCAGGCTGGCAGGTTGGTGTTTCCTTAGATGGATTAGTCATGCTAATTCTAGCAAGAATCAGTCATATTCGTATTGTCAATACTGAGTATTCCCAGCCTTCATCACAGGAAGTAGAGTCTCTTCCTGGTCCTTCCCCTAGCCGAAAGGCCCACTGCCTTAACAGATTTAGAAGAACTGCCATATTCCATCTTGTAGCTCACCCAGCCTACTGCCGCCCCTTAATCAAATACAGAAGAGTTCCCTGTGTTGTGACAGCTGGCACATGTATTTCTAGGAACTATCTTAAAGCTTCCTTTCCCCTTCCCTGATATGCATTAAAAATCATTGGTAAGATGATTTTAACAATGATTAAAACTAACTACTATAATTTCCATAAAATTAGGATAGTCTGTACTTAAAAGTTAAAAGAGTGACCTTCGGAGGCATTTCTAAGAAGTCCTAAGTAGCTTGAGTGCTAGTATTATGGATTGTCCTAAAATTAATAATGGTTATAAAATCCTTCTTTACCATAAACACTCCTGGGCACCTCATATAAAATGAATCATTTTCCAAAATAAATGAGTTCATGGTGGTGGTTTGTTTATGATTCACAAAAATAAACAATTATACATCACCAAGGCCAAACTGAAACTGGTAAGTCTGTAATAAGTTAACCTGGTTAACTGACACCCACAGGTTTTTCAAAAGGAAATGACTACACATACAACCTTTTTTAGGCTTAGGGCTCTGGTGGGTCGTGGGTTATTCAGGGGTTACTGAATGAATACAGCTCCACGGTATCATAAACAGGAGGTGAAATCCACCTGTTTGTTAAAATCCTTAACATTTTGATCTAGCTTGCCATCTTACAATTAGAAGTGGTTCCTGTAGATGGTTTATATAACCCAGCCTCATTCAGCTCTCACAGAAACATTTATCCAAAACCGTCTTTTATTCCCATTTAAAGTTTCCTATAGCAAGCAGAAGTGGTCAAAATCATTTCATTGATTTCAGAGCTGGTACAAATTATTAGTCACTCAGCTCAACAGCTCTGTTGACAGTTCTTAGTATAATATAATCCATATGTCTTTAGGCAGCCCTTAAAACAATTAGCAGGTCATTAACACAGACAAAAGCAGCTTCAAAACTTCTCTTGCGGAACTGCAAAGCATGTGAATGCTTCATAATTACCTTTGTGAGTGACTTACCTGGAGGGACATTATATAAATAACTAAGAATTAATGAGTGTTTACTATGTGCCAGGCAGTTTCTAGAAATATTTTTACTTAATTCCCTTTAATAACCCTGCAAGTTTTTATTTTACACTTAAAACAACTGAAGTTTGGAGTCTTCTTCTCACTTGTCTTACATTAAACAGTGAGTGGGAGAGCCTGGATTTGAATAAACCTATGTTCATTGAACACCTGTGGTGTATCAGGTGCTAAAGCCAGGACTGCCAACAAAACAGAACTGGTTGCTGCCTGCAAGGAGTTTACATCTAACCGGGGAGACAGCAAAGGAAGAATTACCATTGTGCATAAGTGTTGGGCTCAGACATAATTTCTTTAACCTAAGGATAACAATGAACTGCTGTTTTTAGGAGGAGACACTCCCCAGGTGATACTAATGTGTAGCCAAGGTAAGAATCACTGGCTGTGCCTGCCACCTAGAAAGCCCTCCACTGACCTTAATTTTTACACTGGAATGATTCAGATTAAAAGAGGGAGTCTTAGGTGGTCCTTCACTTTTCCAATAGTGAAAGAAGAAACCGGGTTTTCAAGTTGGTTGATTTCTTTATTGGTGTTATGTTTCTTCTCTGTTCCAATTGAATATCACTGTCCTTTTTCCATAGGTGACTGAAGGACATTGGAAATGGGGTGGCGTCACAGTCCAAGTGAACAGTGCCTTTTTCACAGGCATCTATGGGATGTGGAACCTGTATGTCTTTGCTCTGATGTTCTTGTATGCACCGTCCCACAAGAACTATGGGGAAGACCAGTCCAATGGTGAGTTCCAGTCTCTTTAGCACAGCTCAGTTCAGGATAAGTAGGCTTCTGTCTCTACAAGATTTAAATGGCAACAGCTCTGAGTTCACCGGTTGAACTTTCCCTCCAGCTATAATCCTGAAACTGGGAGACAGTGTATGAACACCCTGAGGGACTCTAGAGCCCTAAGACAAAAAGCCAACACAAGCCAGATATTTCCTGAAGTCCTCATTTGTTAATCTCTAAAATGCATTGAGAACATTTCATTCTAGTCTAAAATATGTCCTGAGTTTAGTACAAAAATCAAATTTGCTTTCGTCAATTTTTTGAGTAGCACTGACTGTTGGGGAGTGTGCCACGTTTATCCTTCCAGTTTGTGAAGCAGGATCCTAAGATAACAGGTGGAAGGAGACTGGGCCCTGACAGCTAAGGAGGGAATGGGCTTCATTTTCCTTTGGGGCACTTTCTGACATATGTCCAAACCAATAGCTCTTCTCCTGTCCACAGAACCTTCTTGTCCTTTAGTGCTGGTATGTACTATCTTTTCCTATCTTATAATCACAGAAGCCTGAGATGTGGATGTTTCAAGTAACCTGAGAGAATTCAGCCAGTCTGATCATTTTATAGATGAGGAAACTGAGGCCTAGAGAAGAGGAGGGCTTGCCTGGGGTTTCTCCACTAGCCACACAGAGGGAAATGCTTATCACTGCCTAGGCCAGGGCTGCGAGCATGGACTAGGTGTCCTGCTAAACAGCTGATCCAGGGGATCCTTTTTCTGTTTGGCTCCACCTTATTCCTTCTCTTCTTCACACCTGCTTAGCCTTAGCCATGTACTCGCTATTCCTGCTTTCTCGAATCAGTGCTGGTGCCCTTCACTCTGCCCTGCAGCGGAGACCAGGGTAGCAGCCCCGTAGAACCAAGGGTTGGCCTCACTTTTAGGAAGTAGCTGGTGAGTGTGTGTTGAATGAAAGGATTGTGTATCCTGCCTCCATCTGGGACTGATGAAACCCTATTCATCTTTTGGGCCTAGTTAAAATGTAGCCTCTTCCTTGAAATTCCTGATCACCCCAATTAGAATCCGGCAAATTACATTCAATGGAATATTGTTTCCATGGGCTGTTGACAAGCTTAGGTCATCAAATAAGTTTGAGAATCATTGGGTTGATCAGCATTGATAAGGCTTTCTCTGCAAGACATCTTAATGCCTTTACTGCAAGTCTTTTAAAAAGGGGTGGGAGTAACAGCATTTCCCAAAATTATGAAATTCTTTGGCCCTGGAACACTTTCTTCAGGCAGTATATCTTTTGGAAGCGGAGTCCTAAGGAACAGGCCTGGGGGAACACAATTCCACGTTCCACATGGCAGTCACAGTGTAGAAGCGGTAAATGAATTTGCCTGTGCCTTCTCTCTCCTGCTGGAGCTAGTGCTTAAGGATGCTTTAAAAATGTTGAACTGATGCTTAGAAACCAGAGTTCTAGATTAGCCTTCATATTTCACAGAAAACCAGTGATCTGAGGGTTGGGGTAAAGACATGAGAGATGGAGACAAGAAGAAGCAGAGAGAGGGGGGCCCTGTGCCAAGGGTCAGGGAAAGCAGAGTGGTCTCGGCCACCATCTCTCTCCATATCATATTTGCCACTTCCATGCATGCATGGGCATCCTGGATGTGAGCTATCTCTTCCCTCCCACCCTTTGACCTCTTTGGAGTGAAGATTTCTTGTCACCCTCAGTTTCAGGTCCAACTCTGGCCATGGGTCTGGAGTAAGAATAGAGTTTTGGATTACCTACCCCTTGCCCAACTCTTGGTTTGACTGACTGCCTTTCTAGAAGGCTCATGAGCTAGACTGCCTTCTGCTACCTTTCCACTGCTAGCACTTGGTGTTTTTACTGCATGCATGGAAACCTCTTGAACAGTGGACCTCCTCTAGCCAGCAGCAAGGGATTCTGGACTTGTGGACAAGAATCTTGATTTCATTTCATGGTCATCCTATTGGACTTTGACAGAAACCACATGGCCCCATCCTTGACTTGAGTAGGTGGAGTTCCTGGCTCCTAGGGAAATACCATGCAAAGCAACCACTGGACTTCCTAGATGTCAGAATGGTAATACTTATGGGTAGTAGTTACTGAGTACTGACTATGTGCTATAGCACTTTGTGTACCTAAACTCTCCTGATTGTGTTTACTGTGCCACTGTTGGCAAACCACTTAGCCCTCTGTGTACCACTTCTCCCAAATGTAAGTGATCTCTTAAAAGTCTTTTGATTTATGAAATTCTATGGTTCTCTCTTCCTGTTGGCAAGGAAGGGGCAGAAGAGCACCTCCTGCCACTTAGTGGCAGCCCAGGGGGTGATATCTGTTCCAGGTAAGGGATTTCCAAACACTGGTGAGAATATGCCCAACTCTAGCACTGTTTTTGCAAGTGGGAGACCAGAGCCGTGGCTGCCCCTGCAGCGGCAGGATGACTACCTACCACCCTGCCGGGCAGAGTCTTGAGCTGTGAGCCAGGTGTTAGGCAGCTCCCATCAGGACTTCTGCACAACCACCACCCTCCTAGGCTTGAAGCCTTATAATTGAGAATAGCACTTGATTTCTTCCCCATCAGAATTTTTTTGTTGAGACAGCTTGATCTGTAATTTCGCAGGAAGCTTGAAAACTATTAATAGTTCTCCACAAATGGTCATATCCTCTGAATCCTTTGCTAAGGGGTGTTTGGAAGTGTTCATGGATATTTTGGATTGTTCCTGTGGCTGGGAAATGCCACTGGCATTTAGAGTCCGGATGGTAAGGATGCTATTAAATGTCTTGTAATGAGCAAAACAGTCCCTTGTAATAAAGAATCATCTTCCCTGAATGCCACTATAGAGCCCCGCTTTCACAACGTTCTTCAAGCAGTTTGGTGGGCAGACTCTCTGGAACCTTACGCTGATGGTGAGCCCAAAAGCCATACAATTTACGGTTCTCCAGTGGTGACAGGATTGTCTGTGACTTCACAGCAGCCCATGAACACAGCAGCTTGTCATGCCCTTCACTTTCCTGCATGGAGCCATGACCTTGTGCGTTTGGAAGGGGTCTGGAAGGGGTGTGGAAGGGGTCTCTTCCATGTGGGCCTCCCTGATCATTTTCTTTCTCTGCTGTCTCCACTCTTTGTCTCTTCATCTGCCACCAGACCACACAGCATATCCTAGGAGGAATTATGGAGCATTTGCCAAGATTTCAAAGCTCCTTGGAAAGACATAGTTTGGAATCTTCCACAGAAACCTAAAAGATGCACTGTCAGGAGCGTATGCTGTACTTGTTAATTCTCTGGGTCTCTGGATGACATTCCTTGACTTCCCCAGCCTTCCCATGCTCCTTTTCCTTTCTCATGGAAAGTTTTTATATTTAAGTGGCTTGGGCTTTTCCCTTTTTGCTTTTAAGGTCCAGAGCCAAGAACTCAGATCTCTCACTGGGGAGAATGAATCCCAGACATGTGGTGTTTTGCCTCCATGAGCTGGATTCTGGATGGATCGCTGGAAAAAGCCGATTTCCAGGCATTTGACAAGTAGTTTCTGATGCCAAAGGGGATAAAACAAAAAAAGTGGAAGACAACCCCTGAGGAGGGTCACTTTGTTTGGGAGTTAGAGAGAGATGCCAAGAGGTGTGTAGGAAGGAAATGAAAACATCAAGCATAGACTTCTGCTTCTCCCTTTGGGTCACAGAATGGACAGAGAAGAACAAAGTGGGCAGCAGGTACAAGAGAGGGTCGCTTTCCAAAGAGTATTTTCTCTCATATATTTCTATTTCTATTTCAGTATACGGATCAGAAACACCCTTTACAAATGAACCACTGAGCACCTTAGTACTTAGTACCTTAGTACTTAGCACTGTGCTAGATTGGATGAGATGGAGTGCGGTGAAGCTCAAAGGAGTGACAGAGACACACTCCTTGCTCTTAAGGAGCCATTAGCCTGGTCTGGGAGACGAGATTTTTTTCATTTGTCTCCTGAAACATGGTAGGGTGACTCCAAGCCCGAGTGCTTCACTGCAGATGGCGCTGCAGGAGTGTGGAGCTCTGGGTTCCTTCCTGTTGGTTGATTGACCATAGCTGCAGTAGTGGTGCAAACACATTCACGTCAATCGTTTTATTTATATGTATATAGAGCTATATATATATATAATTTTATGTGTATACGTGTGTGAGTGTATACACTTTTTTTTATTTAGCAAAGATTTTTTTCTTAAAACCATTTACCTCTTTATTGACTTAATTTATAAGCAATAAGACAAATCAGTAAACTGACTCTTATGCAGTAATGAACTTATTGCTAATTTGTTGAAAATATTTTAAATATTTACTTTCAACCAATAAAAGATAAGGCAAATGGACTTTTCATATCTAAAACTTTTACATCAAATGACTTTTCAAATCCTCAAAATTACAGAATGCTTTTTAAAGATCTGATAATTTTACAATTACAAGCAGATAGCTGATCTCTTAATGAGAATTATTGTGAATGCAGGAAATTTTTTAAAATTTTACTGATACATAATATTTTATTTTGAGGATCAATATTTATTGATCCCATGAATATGTGCATCATATTTGTATGTATTTATAGGATACATATGATACTCGATACAAGCATAGAATGGGTAACGATCAAGTTAGGGTATTTAGGGTATCCATCACTTCAAACATTTAATATTTCTCTATAACATTTATCATTTCTCTGGAACATTTCGAATCTTCTAGTTATTTTGAAATAAACAGTACATTGTTGTTAACTGTAGTCACTGTTATTAGAGCGTACTCCTTCCATGTGACTGGACGTTTGTATGCATCAACCAACCCCTCTTCATCCCTCCCTCCCGCCCACACACCTTGCCAGCCTCTAATAGCTGTCATTCTACTCTCTACCTCCGTGAGATTGACCTTTTTAGCGCCCACACATGAGTGAGAACATTAGCAAAGATATTTTAGTCCTTTTTCCTTCAAGGAGCATTTACATTTCCTGCTCTGCTGCTGCCTTTTTATCAAACTTGTTCTTTTACCTGTTGCCATAACCAGTTTGCAGATCACTCTGGATGTCTTCCCAGGCAGAAATGAATCACGGCAGGCTGATGGGAACCCTCTTCTTGGATAGAAAGCACCATCTCCCAGGGGCCCAGCAGCGACACCCTACACACACGAGAAACAGTCTGAGCCCACTCAGTCACAACTCACGTGGGAATAAAAAATTGCAGCTGCTTATGAAGTCAGACAATTCTTGATAATAGCTTTGATTTCTATGTCTTTTTGTCTATAAAATTCTTGTCAGAATGTTTTAGAAAAGAAAGTGAGAAACAGAATTCCTGACTGGGTGACTATGGCAGAGGACCCGAGACACCCTCATTGCCACCCTTCATTCCTGTTTCTGGTCACACTACATCATCTGTATAACACACCCACTCTCCTGGGAGCAACAGCAGCTACCCTGGGCTCCGTGTCTCGGTAGCTACCGTGTGATGTCAGTTTTCCTTCTTCTGGAGGCTTGTGAGGTCTCCCACCGCTTGTATCACAGCAAAGGTATCCTTAGCTCCTGTGGACTCAATGTTTGAGTTGAGTCACGAGGCTTTGGCAGTGCTCATCCCCTTTCACTGAGGTCATTCCCCTGGTTGTACGTTAGGTGACCTGCCCACGGCCAGTCTGGCTTCCTTTGATGTCTGTGAGCACTGACTGAATTGGTTTATCACCAGGGCCAGATCCAGACTCTACAGTGGATCTCAGAAGCCTTTCTCCATTCCTCAGGGAAGGTGTCACCAGCCTGGCACCTCCTGCTCTGCTCTTTGTTGTAAGGTATATTCTGCCTTCTGCCACTCCCTGAGCTGTTGTTCTATCAGTGGCCTGACCTTTCCTGGCCCAATCAATTAAAATTATTTTTTCTGAGTCTAGAATCAGTCATCCCACCATGATGGAGGCATCTCAGTCACCTTCCTGGGAAGACCTTTTGGCTTCTTAAATGCATGAGTTTGGTAGAGCTACTATAACACATACCACAGACTGGGTGGCTTAAATAAAAGAAATTTATTTTCTCACAGTTCTGGAGGCTAGAAGTTTGAGATGAAAGTATCAGCAGGGTTGGTTTCTTCTGAGGCTTCTTTTGTTGGCTTCTAAATGACTGTCTTCTGCCTGTGTCTTCACATGGTCTTCCTTCCCTCTGTGCATCTGTGTTCTAATCACCTTTTCTTTTTTTTTTTTTTTTTTGAGACAGAGTCTCACTCTCTTGCCTGGGGCGAGTGCCGTGGCATCAGCTTAGCTCACAGCAACCTCAAACTCCTGGGCTCAAGCAATCCTACTGTTTCAG
>CAUYSK010084465.1:0-24782 GCA_963575035.1 Avahi laniger
GACCAGCCTGAGCAAGAGTGAGACCCCATCTCTACTAAAAGTGGAATAATTAGCCAGTGTCATGGTGGCGCATGCCTGTAATCCCAGCTACTTGGGAGGCTGAGGCAGGGGCATTGCTTGAGCCCAGGAGTTTGAGGTTGCTGTGAGCTAAGCTGACGCCACAGCACTCACTCTAGCCAGGGCAACAAAGTGAGACTCTGTCTCAAAAAAAAAAAAAAAAAAAAAAATCACCCTTTGAAAGTATACAATTAGTATATTCACAAAGTTGTGCAGCCACCACGATTATATGAGAACATTTTATCACCCCATACCCATTCCCGTTGGCACTCACTCCCATTCCTCTCCCCCTCCAAGCCCTTGACAACCACTGATCTGCTTTCTGTCGCTATGAATTTGCCTCTTCAGGACATTTGATATAAATAGCATCATATAATATGCGACCTTTTGTGTCTGGCTTCTTTCATTTAACATGATGTTTTCAAAGTTCATCCACACTGTAGGGTGTATCAGTACTTCAATCCTTTTTAGGAATAATATTCCATGTATAGATGCACCATGTTTTATTATCCTTCATTTGTTGATAGATCCAGGGGATTCTTGCCACAAAGGAAGTTTGGGGAAGCTGCAAGCTAAAGTATACAGAGAGATTAAAAGCAGGCTGGGTACCTAGAATGCTTATAAAAATGAAGATCTCAAGGCCAGGCACGGTGGCGCATGACTATAGTCCCAGCTACTCGGGAGGCTGAGGCAGGAGGATCGCTTGAGCCCAGGAATTTACGGCTGCAGTGAGTTATGATCCCACCACTGCAGTTCCACCTGGAAGACAGAGACATATTTTTTTTAAATATGCAGGTGTCTTGACCAACGCAAATCTCCTAAATTAGAATGGGTGGGGGGGGGAAGGCCCAGCAATCTGTATTTTAACAGTCTTCCCAGAAAGATTCTTTTGCCTATCGAAGCTCAGGCCTGGAGTGGAAGCGAAGTGAGGCGGTCAGCAGGAAAAGTAATTATTCCCTCTAAGAACATTATTCCCAATCTTTTTTAAAGGTGATGTGATAAAATGGCAAGTCAATATTTAACAATATGACTATGATGAAAGACCTGAACAGAAACCACATGAACACAAAACCTTGAGACATACAGAGGAGGTAGTCAAAGATGATGGCTTTTACTGTTTTGTTTTGTTTTCTGTTTTCTGTTTTAGCTCTCTGCAGGCCCTGCCCTCTGGCCAGGCCCTGTTCCCAGACCTGCTTCTTCTGATGGAAGAATTTAACTAAATAGGTCTAATGTCATAGATTCTTGGAGCAGAAAAGAACTTGGGAGCTTATCTTGTCCAGGGTCTCCCGAACACAGCTGATCCTCCTAGAATTCTTTTTGAAATCCGGATTTCCAACACTCCCCGCTTCCCCTCAAAGTCTGGCACCTTGAAATCTGTTTCTTTGAAAATCTCTCCAGGTGGATCTGATAGCCAGCCAGATTCGCAAACTACCAGTCTAACACCCTCATTTTTCAGAGCAGGAAACTGACCCAACATCAGCCAACTCAGGGAAAGAGAATTGCCTAGCACTTAAGGCTCTTAAATCCTCATGAAGATCCTTTCAAACCTGTGCTGTCAAAAAGTTCCAATCACTGGGGTAAATATCATATAGAATTTGAGAATTTAGTTGTTGACGCCAGGGTACAACCCTGTGCACAATTGTACTGTCAGGATGTACGTAGGTCAGTCTTGGATATCGTGAATGATAGCTGGACAATGTTATATTCTGAAAGAATGAACAATTAACAAAATTGTTATTGCCAAGTCAATGCTATTTGGAATCAGCAGCCACTAGTTTCAATTCAGGTGATATCTCCTAGTGGCTTGATTATTGTTAAGATTTAGAAATTAGAAAATCTGGACTTAAGACATGTCATAAATATGGATAAAATTCTCACCCACATGTATTTACTATAAACCTGGAAAATAACAACTTTCCAGCTCAGTGGTTCTCCAGTCTCTCTCTGTATTAGAATCACCTGGGAGTGTTTAAAAATATACCCTTGACCAATCCTGACCTACAGGACCTCAAGAAATAAAACCTAGGGCGAGAGCCCAGGCTCATATGTTTTTAAATCAAGCTCCCCAAGTTATTCTGACACATAGCTGTTGTTGATAACCACTATTCTGTCTCCTCAGATGTCTAATAAAAGGAGAGTAATTAGAAAACTTTAAATTTCACATCATATTCCTAAGAAACATATTCACCTGGAATGGGTTCATGAAGGGTATCATTCTGTGATCCTACAGCTTAGGAATTATAATAAGTAACATTTGTGCACTGCTTTGGAGTTTACTAAGTGCTCTCACATACATTTCATAGTCCAGTTATGCTTATTTATTAAGTTTCTAGCATATCCCTTCTGTGAGAAGTTCAAGGTACTGGATTCTCCTGCCCATTCTGAAAATGACTCCATTAATGAGACTTTTCATTTTAGAATTTTAAATAAGGAACAAAGAAAAAAAATGTCAAAAAACAGGGCAGAAATCTTTTCTCCCAGAAAACTGCACTGTGTTTAATGACACCAAGACTCCTCGAACATCGTATGTTGAGATTGGGCTAAATTCAGCCTGGGAGGTTCGTAGACCCTTGGGGTTGAAGTAATGATAGGAAAAAAACCAGGGGGGAAAATATAAGTTCTAGACCAGTGGTTTTCAAATTCTGAAGTGTGTATGAATCGACTGGAGACCTTGTTAAAATGCAGATTCTGTTTCAGTAGGGCAGGGTTGGATTTGAGCTTCAGCATTTCTAACAAGCTCCCCGGAGACATTGATGCTGCTGGTCTACAGATCACATTTTGAGTTGGAAAGTTCTGGAATTAAGAACAGGCAGCAGGAAAGAGCTCAGGAGGTCTGTGTGGTTTTTTTCCCCACAGATTCTGCCTCAGCGTCACTGTGGAGAAGTTACTCCACCCCTCAGAACCTTAGATTTCTCATCCACAAAATGGGGCTGGGAGATTGGTCTAGATGAGAGATGACAAATACCTCATCTTTGTCACTGCTCGCCCAGGTGCTGTGGGAAGACAGAAGATCCCGGAGGCAGGATGGGAACGATTCCTAGTCCTACAGCCCAGAAAATGCAGGCAGTATCTTCAGAAAGCACCCCACTTAATTGTGAGCTGTCATATATTACAAACCGTGACCCAATAGTTCTTTCGCATGGACCTGATTGTCAAAGCAGATAGGTTTCAAGAGAGTCAGACACTCTCGAAGTGCTAGTGGACAAATTTTGACAGCGAAGGAAGTTGCTGCAATAAAAGAGCCTGAAGCACCAAGAGCTCCTTTGGTGAGAAAGACGCCAAAAGGGAGGAAAGAAGTCTAGCGGGAGATTGGCAAGGGAGCCACAGGGGACAGACTTAACCCACTTCATGACGTCTGACTCTTTGGTCTTCCTGTGATGTCAGCTTCAGTTCCCCAAAACCTGGCCTCCTTCTAGGGAAGGACCCCCTACCCCAGCCCAAGCAGAAGAAAAAGGGAGACCCCTAAGGGCAGAGTCTAGAGCTGCCCTCTGCCCACATTCTCCCCTGCAGGCCCAGGTATCCTTTTCAGCCCTGAGTAGTGCTGGGAGCGTGCTCCTGGGACTGCCCATTGGACCACACAGCCCCACGGTCCGCAATTGGGCCCCACCACTTCCTAATCTCGTGGGGTATGGTTCTATACTAATGACTATAGAGGCCATTCAGGAGGAGGCTGTTCTTGGGAAAAGCCCAGGGAGTCATGCAGCTGGCACTGCTTTCAGATTTTCAAGGTTAAGGGAGATATTCCCAGAGGAAAAACTATGTATTCTGAGGCACAATGTGTCAAGGCATTGCACTAGCAACTCTTACCTTTGTCTCATTTAAGCACCACAATGCTGCAAATTTGGTGTTATTATTTCCATTTTACAGATGAAGAAACTGAGGCTCAGAGAGAGCAACAAAACTCCTCCAGCTCACACAGCTGGAGTGTAGATGACCTGGCATTTGATTCCCAGTTCACTAACTCCCAGACCTCACTAATTTTTGTAGAGGTGAGGGCTCACTGTGTTGCTCAGGGTGGTCTCGAACTCTTGGTTTCAAGTGATCGTCCCACCTTGGCCTCCCCAAGTACTGGGATTACAGGTGTGAGCCACCCCACCTGGCCACAATCAAACATGTTTTGAGAAATGCAACCTGCCAGACACTGGGGCAGGTGCTGAGAGGCAGATAGATGCAGGTGAGCAGGGCAGATGAGGCCCCCTGTCTGGGGCTGACCTTCTGGTTGCAGGAGGGACAGGGGACACAGTCACAAACAAGACATTTCATGTGCAAGGAATATAATGAAAGGGGGCCTTGGAGTGCCCTGGGAGCACTCAGGGACCAACCTCAGCAGGCAGCTTAAAAGGCCAAATGGATTGAATTAAACTTAATCAACCTTCCCCTGCCTAGAGGAACTTGAACCAGACCAGAGGGCGAGCCATTTCTGCCCCTGGAGCCACAGCCGCCCTGCCTCTCTCCTAAGGTGGTAATAAATTCCCTGCCAACTTGGCCGATTGCTGGTGTGCCGAGCCTGTCTCCGTTTGGGCAGAGAAGCACCAGGCGTGTACACGTGTGCGCACTTGCACACGCACGCGAGCACACACCCACAGCTGACTGCATTCGCCAGGTCATATTTCACATCCTTCCTCCCTGCAGGCGAAGCTGAGTGGATGGGGTTTCCTTCAGAGCTTGCCCTGGAGATGCTGTTAATGTAATGTATTTTAAAACCATTTCCTTTGTTCTTAGGGGAATACACTAAGATATTAACAGTGGTAGATCCGGGTGGTAGAATTATAGGGCAATGTCTTTTTTTCCTTCCTTTTTTCTTAGTCTTTAATTATTTCTATTTTGTAGTTTTTCCTTAATGAGTATGGGTCACCTGTATAATAAAAAAATTTACAGATAAAGAAAAATGAGGTTTTTCTTGCTACACTACAGCTACTTTTGAATTCAGATTTGCCCTGAAGATAAGGGGGAATGGGGGGTCATTGAGGGTTGGTAGCAGCTGTGTGGTATGATAGAAAAGTCCCTGGACTGGGAAGCACAACACACAGATTCAGTTCCCAGCCCTGTGGAACTTTCTAACTTTGGGACATTGGGCAAGTCACTTAACTTCTCTGAGCCTTCGTTTTCTCATCTGCAGCATGGGGCAGTCATCACTCCCTGGAGATGAAATTGGTGCACAAATGTCGGTTTGGATTACCGTTATAATTACTCATGTCACTGAAAATGGGCCAATTTCACACCCATGTAGAAAGAAGAAAAAAACACTGGTTCTGAGAATCGTAGCATGGCCAGGTTCAGTTTGGTACCTGGAGGAGGTGGCCATCCTCAGACGGCCCCAGATGGTTCCCACCCTCTGGTACCACTGGATGCCTTTGGACGGTCCCCTCCTACAGTGAGTAGGGCTGGCCCGGGTGACCAATAGGATACTGCGGAAATGATAGCGTGTGACTTCTCAGGCTGAGTTATCAAATACATCGCAACTCTTTCTCTCTTTCTCTTGAGTCACTCATTCGGGGGGAAGCCAGCTGCCATGTCACCAGGACACTCAAGGTCCTGGGAGCAAGGAGCAGAGGCCCCCTGCCAATTCGTCCACACATGAATGAGCCACCTTGGTAGCAGATTCTCTAGCCCCAAACCTTCAGATGACTGCAGACCCAGGTGACCTCCACAGGAGCAACTCCAAGCCAGGACCACGGAGTTAAGCCACTCCCAATTTCCTGACCCCTAGAAACCACGTGATAGAACAAAAGTCTGTGGTTACTTTAGGCTATTTAATTTGGGAGTAATCTGTTATGAAGCAATAGGTAATCCACCTTTCAGCTCTGCAGCCATCTAGGAAGGTTTAGGGACTGGCGTGGCTTTGGGAGGAGCAATTCATTCCCAGCCAATTTAATTTCCTCTCGTGATGAAGTGGCCTGGCGTGTGGATAAGGGAGCAGTAAGTGTATCTCCCGCCTCGGGAGGGCTTTTAATTTGATACCGCACGCCACTCTCAGCAACCTGCAGGGAAGCGGGGTCTGAGTGTGAGTGGTTCCTGATTTGGCCCTGGGGGAATGCATGGGGAGCTTATCCAGAACTTGGGGGAAGGGAAGGATTATGGATACTGCTAGGGTCTAAATGTGTCCCCCAAAATTCATGTGTTGGGGCCGGGCGCCGGTGGCTCACGTCTGTAATCCTAGCTCTCTGGGAGGCCGAGGCGGGTGGATTGTTTGAGCTCAGGAGTTCGAGACCAGCCTGAGCAAGAGCGAGACCCTGTTTCTACCAAAAATAGAAAGAAATTAATTGGACAGCTAAAAATATATAGACAAAAATTAGCCGGGCATGGTGGTGCAGGGGAGGCTGAGGCAGGAGGATCGCTTGAGCCCAGGAGTCTGAGGTTGCTGTGAGCTAGGCTGACGCCACGGCACTCACTCTAGCCCGGGCAACGAAGTGAGACTCTGTCTCAAAAAAGAAAAAAAAAAAAAAAATTCATGTGTTGGGAACTTAATCCTCAACACAGCAGTGTTGGGAGATGGGGCCTTTGAGGAGGTGGGAGGTGTTTAGTTCGTGAGGGCCCCACCCCCATGAATGGATTAAAGCTGCTATGAAATGGCTCAATGGAGGGAGTTTTGTCCCTTTTTGCCTTTTCTTTTGCCCTTCTGCCACATGAGGTCACAGCATTCAGGGCACCACCTTGGAAGCAGAGACAAGGCCTTCTCAAGACACCAAACCTGCTGGTGCCTTGATGCTGGACTTCTCAGACGCCAGAGCTGTGAGAAACAAATTTCGGTTATTCCTAAAATACCCAGTTTGTTATAGCAGCACAAACAGACTAACACAGATACCAATACGATACCCCTATCAAGACTAATAGTCACGCTCTTCACTAATACTCATCTTAACACTACTGATACTTGTCACCTGGACACCTCCCTCTTGGAGAGCCCCAAGTTTTTCAGAATTCAACAATCCCCCTTTTCTCGAATAAACAAGGAAAATGGTTTCAGCCCCTCACTGCAGTACTTTGACATGTCTCCTTCAAGAACTCCACAGATACCTAGAAAGACGCACCTTCTCCTCGTCGGTGGGGGCTGCAGCCTTGGTCACCGCTGCCATCTGGCCCTTGGCCATCATTCTCTGCTCTTGAGGCTACCATTCCCTCTCCGCCTCTCTGCTATCCCTGGACCACTTCACATCCTCTGTGTCCCAAAGCATCACGAGCACAAGTCTGGTTCCTGAAAAGTTCTGTGGATACTGGAAGGGGTGTTTCAGTCCTCCCCAGCAGATAAATTCAAACAATGTAGCGTCCTGGTCCTTGAGCTTTTTGCTATGACTGGGGTTTCTCTGACTCTGCATGTGTCCTTGCCAATCACTCTTCTGAGCTGCCTCCACTTTTCTCAGGACTCTGTCCCTTCCTGCTTCCCGCCCCCAGTCCCTCGCTGCCTTCTCACAGGCTCGCTACTCCCAACTCCAAAGTCCTGTCACTTTTTTTATAAACAAGCTACGTCTGTCGGTGTCTCGCCTTTTCCCACCAGGGTGGTAAAGACATGATTAAGCACGCGGGCTCTGACACTGGGCAGCCCCCTTTGAACTCCGCAGCTCAGTATTCTCTCTCCAAATCCTTCCTGTCTCTGTTTTACAGTGGACAAAACCGACTTCCAGGGGCATTCGGTTTCGTTGAAGGACCCAGGGTCCTTCAGGGGTAGGTAGGAAAGATCTGGGACAACTCCCAGGCCTCTTGCAGGCAGAAGGAGAACTAGGTTGGAGAATGCTCTTTGAGGGCACCTGCGAAGCTAAATCAAGCCTGCCTGAAGCTTAGGAGGAAGGAAATATGTGTAGATTTAGTTCCTAGAGGGCTTATAAATAGGACCATTGCTCATCTGTCCTGAAAAGTCGCAGGGCAACCTTCCCAAGGTGAGAGGAGGGGGTGGGGTCACATGCCCTCCTGAGGTCATTTCTGGCTGGATGATTCACAGGGCAAAATCCCAGCATGGGTTCGACCCCCCCGACCCCCCAGAGTACTTTCATTTTTCATTATGATTTGTCCCTCGAACTGATGTGAACCCAAATTGATGTCATTTCCCTCTCAATACACTCTTGACCAGAAAACATCTAATTTTCCATCTAACTGGGATTTTTTTTTTCACCCAGTTTCTACAAAATCATGTTGCAGTTTGCCTCAATATTCTTCTTCTCTTTTAAAGATAGCATTTATCAGGGCTTATCTTCTGGTCATAAAGTAATATACACGCTCATTGCAAAAGAATCTGGAACAAAAAGAGAGCTGAAAGAAGGAAATTATTATACATAATGTCACACCCACAAACAAACATGAAAGACTGTAGCATGTTTTCTTTCTGTCTTTTCCCCAAGCGTGTATGTTTTTTATCATAATTAGATCAAATGCTTTTAAACAATCTTCTATTTAAGAATGGGCAGGAGGAATTGCATACTCTGGTTTTAGTAGAACATGAGTTTAATAGCTTGCATTTACTGAGTGCTGAAAATGTTCTCCGCACTGTGCTAAGTGTGCATCGGGGGAATGTGAGTCACTTATGTGCACTGCCTTGTTGAATCCTCACAATAGCCCATGAGGGGAATATTAATACCATGCCCATTTTACAGACGAGGAAACAGAGGCTCTGTGAAGTTAAGTACATGCCCAAGGAAAGCTAGCTAGTAGAGCAACTGGCATGGACTTGAATTAAGATCTTTTTGCTCCCACGGGCTGGGCTATTAACCTTTTACAGGAGGTATAGAGTTTGCCACTCCTTAGCAATAAGTGCCTCCACTGGGCATGTCATGGTGAAAATACTGGCCTGCTTCTCATGTAACTGGGAATATTGTAATTAAACCACAATATGCTCATGGAACAAAGATCATGCCCTGCTCTGACCTTCTGCAACATTTTGCTTTTAAAAAGTATAGGGAGAAAGGAAGCTGGAGGAAAAGGTCAAAAGTGTATTAGCCACTGTATTAGCCAGCGCTACTATAAGCTCGCCCGTGCTTTCTTATAAGCCATTGCTATTTTAGTGCTTGAAGGCCATCTAAAGTGTCTCTGGGCAGCACAGGCAGGTAGTGGGTGCCAGGGGGCAGTATAGATGCTGTAAAGGGAGACTCATTCTTTCTATGGCCAATCACTGAGCACCTACTGTGTATCTCTCAGGCACAGTGCTCGGCACAGACTCCAAATTTAATCTGTATAGTCAGCACACCCATGGGGTCAGTCTCTAAGTGGTGACATGGTGTCATAATTAAAACACATACAGAGAAAGAGAGGGAGAGAGAGAGTCTGGAAATGATACATTATTTCAAAATAGCTCAAAATGTTACATTGGCTCTATCGATCAGGGT
Source organism: Avahi laniger (assembly GCA_963575035.1). Taxonomy (NCBI): domain Eukaryota; kingdom Metazoa; phylum Chordata; class Mammalia; order Primates; family Indriidae; genus Avahi; species Avahi laniger. The sequence continues at coordinate 9,372 of CAUYSK010084465.1, forward strand.
ACTTTGGTTGCAAGCGACAGAAGCTGACTTTGGCTGACCTAGGCAGAAAGCAAATTTCTTGGAAGGATATTAGAGAGCACACTAGAGCAAAGGAAAGGCTAAACAGTCTGGCATGGAGCCATCAGGCACCCAGCATCACCAGAAGGTTCTTGGCAGCAGAAATGCTCAAGAATCTCACCCAGCTGCCGTAGCTGGAATGAGAACTCTCCAAGTGTTCTTTCTTTTGGGCCCAAATCCATGATTGAGATTTCAGGGAGGGAGCTCCCGTTGGCCTTGCTGGCAGTCACATGCTGGGGAGGGAGGGCTAACCTGGCTAACCATCCCCCCAGACGACGTGGAGAGCTGTTAGTGGGAGAAGATGAACCAGCATAGGCAGATGACAAGCACTGAAGGTCCTTGCATTTCTTGAGAATGATGAGAGCCAAATACTGAGGCTGTGACAACACTTTAAAGAACTCACCTTTTCTCTTCTATCCATTTCTCTCACATGCTGACGCTGCTCCACAGAATGGATCTCTACAGTTATGTGCAAACCTTCCCAACATCCAGTCTTTCAGGCCGGGTGCGGTGGCTCACGCCTGTGATCCTAGCACTCCGGGAGGCCGAGTGGGAGGATTGTTTGAGCTCAGAAGTTCCAGACCAGCTACAGCAAGAGCGAGACCAAGCCCATCTACTAAAAATAGAAAAAATTAGCCGGGCGTGGTGGCATGCACCTGCAGTCCCAGCTACTCAGGAGACTGAGGCAGGAAGATCCCGTGAGCTCAGGAGTTTGAGGTTGCTGTGAGCTAGGCTGATGCCACGGCACTCTAGCCCAGCAACAGAGCAAGACTCTGTCTCAAAAAAAAAAAAAACAATCCGGTCTTTTATACCCTTGCTGTGCAAAATGTAGTCTGAGGATCAGCAGCGTTTGGGTCACTTGAGAGCTTTTTAGAAGTGCAGAGTCTCAAGCGGCACTTCAGACCTACCGAATGGAAATCTGCATCTCAGTGAGATCCCCAGTGGTTCTGATGCACATGGAGTTTAAAGATAACTCATCTGTACACCTTCCTCTCCCTTCCTCTCCCCATGCCTTTATTATACAAATCAACCCAGTCTCTCACTGGCAGAAAGGAATCCCTCCTATTTAGCAAGGTTGCCTCTGGTCAGGTGAGAAAAGAAATGTGAACATTTGCAGGCTAATGATTTTTGTCTTGTACACAAGGATGAAGCAGACATGTGCTGTAACCTCAGGGAGCTCATGTTCTGGAGGGAGGAGCTGGCCGGCCAGTCCACAGGGACATCGAGGGCTTCCAAGGGGCACGGCACAGCTCTCAGGGCCAAACCGGCTCCAGACGGCTTGCTGTGGGGGAGGATCCCAGGGACAGAGGGACGGAATGGGAAATTAAGCTTTACTGTCTGCACAGATAGATTTGGAGGTCCAGCGGTACTCTGAGTGCCCTTCCAAATGCCATGCTGAGGTATAAACGGTGCCAGGATGTGCAGGGCTGCTTCTCCTCAAAGACAGCAGAGACAGAACCAGACCCAGGGAACCACTCAGAGACGGCTCAGGAGCCTCTAAACATGTAACATTTTGAATATAGAGCTCCGAAAGCCCTGGAGTCTGGGTACCTCTCTGCTGGCCTCTTGTCGAATTGGTTCTGGCGACATCCAAAGTGAGCACAAGATTTCCCCCAAAGTTAGCATTCTCCTATGAGTCATATCTCAGGAACTCCGTGGCAGCCACTTGGCTGAAGGCAGCTGTGAGAAGGAACATCGGTGATGGGGTGGCTGCAGCCATGGGTGTGGCTGTAGCCAGGGACAGACTGGCCACGTCCTGTGGCCCTGGCTGCAGCTGTGGCTGGGGGGCGTGGCGGGCGTGGTGGGCGCGGCTGTCAGCCCCACCTCCACCCCAGGTGGTGGTAACTTAGGGAGGAGCCACTGACCGGCCTCATCTCGGCGCCCCGTGGCAGGGCCCAAAGAGCTGTGCTCCTGCTCCCTCGGCACAGGTCGAACTTCAGACAGCGTCAGGGGGAAACTGAGCCAAAAGCAGCAACACGTTGTACCTACTTGGGCTGTGCACCCTGGGAAAAGATCAGGGAAGAGGTCCCTGTCACACACTCTGTGTTTTCTGTCACTGCTAATGGCAGCGGGGTCCAGCAAGAGAGTGACCTGAAACCACCTGAACCCCTTCTGCCTGAAGGATACCTGGGTTCAGGGAGCCCACGCTGACAGTGTCTGTGGCAGAGGGACCTGACGTGAGGACACCCTCCCCAACTCTCCTGGCCAGGGGCTGCACGGCCCTAACCGTCCCCACCTCTGTCAATCAAATCCCTCTGCCTGCTGGAAGGAACTGACGACATCTCACCCCCGTCCTCATCTGTCTTCCTCAGGCCTTGCTGTTCACAGAACAGTCTCCTTTCTTCCATCAGCCAGAACAAGCCACACGCGTGTGCGTACCCACCATGTGCTCTCGCCAGCCCAACCCTTCCACCACCGGCAAAACTCACCAGTTCAGTTTGGGCTCCCCTAGAACACTTTGTCTGGTGACCAATGAGTTAATCGTTGTAAAAGCTTTCAGAGAGAGATACTCTCTTGTGCTCTTAAAAGAATATGATTTACATTTCTTTGACATTCTCCAGTTTCAAAAGCCACTTGCAAATGCCTGTACTTCTGAGCTTTATTTCTGATACTTGTACTACAAAGAAAGGCATTTCTCATAAAAAAGCTCTTTAAACCATGGCACTTCAAGAAGGGAGAAGCTAAGATGCAAAAAATAGTGATGATGAAATAAACAGATAGGTTTGTGAAGTGGCCCAAGCCACAGGTCCACGCTGTTCCGGGACCTCCTCATGCACACCGATGGCTAAGGTTTGCTGAGCATTTGTTTGGTGTTGGGTGCTCTTCCAAGCACCTTACACGAATCATCTCATAGGATACCTTTAGGAACTCCAGACCCGTGATTCTCATTCGGGGGTTATTTTGCCCCCTACCCAGGGGACATTTGGCAATGTCTGGAGACATTTTTATTTGTCACAACTAGGCGGAATGCTACTAGCATCCAGTGGGTAGAGGCCAGGGATGCTGCTAAACATCCTATAATGCTCGCCACAGCGCCGCAGCAAAGAGTTATCCAGCCCCAGCTGTCCGAAATGCCCAGGGTGAGAAATCCTCCTCTCAGAGATAGGGATTATTACTCATCCGTTTTCCAGATGAGGACAGACAGCTACTTCAGGATACTTAGATTTATGATCAAACATAATCAGCAAAAATGAATGTGAACAAGAGATTCAGAAAAGTTTGCCACGATTCGAAATGAACTAAGAATAGGAGGAAAAGAGAAATCATTAGCTTTGTCTCTCTCCTGCAATTTTCTGTTTTCAGATAACCATAATCCGTGGATCCTACTGAACCGACACGTTGCAATAGTTCACGCACAGGGTGAGCTGTTCAAGACACTTTTTTAGTGGCTTTATTGACACTGCTTTCCAAACTCTTCCAATTTCCCTGCCGCACCTCTCATTCTCTCCTCAATTTGCAGCCTGTCCTTCCACCTCGTTAGGTCCATTTGTGATAGTTCTTAGGTCCATTTGTGTTAGTTCGGGCTGTGACTGAGGGAGGCCTCTGCCCTCCTGACCCCGTGCCTTCTCACGTCAGACAGCCTGCATCTGTCTGGGAGGCTGCGGTGAACAGGGTAGGTGGCCAGCTGTCTCCTGGTCTCTCCTGGGTAAAACTTCAGAATTATGGCAAATATTCGCTGACAGCCTATACAAGGAACGGGGCCAAAAGGAATTAAAAAGAGGAGAAGACTCCTTCCATATGGACTATGATGAAAAAATGCCCATGATCATTTCAGCGAAAAAGCCAAGTACAAAACTGAATGTACGTTCGTTGATGACGACTTGTTAAAAATGTACACTTTTGGATGTTTCATTTTCCAAATGAACATATATTAATTTTATCGAGAACAACCAATAATTATTTTAGCAAGAATGTTAATAAAACACCACGTAATAAGAGAAATAGGTGATGTCCGCAACAAAGCATGAACAAGAATGCTCCTAGCAGCTTTTTGTGTGTGTGATAACTAAAATGGAAATGATCCAAATGAAGTGTAGAAGGGCTCAGTAAACTGAGGATATTTTACTACAACAGAATGCTACCTGGCAGTGAAGGAGAACAAACTGCTGCTACCCGCAACAACTTGGATGAGTATCACATATTAACTGTTGAGATTTAAAGGAGGCATAATATTGAGCAGAGGCGTATATGTTGTATCACTGTATTTTTTAATTTTATCTTTAATAATTATTTTATATTGTTTTTTATTTTTTAGAGACAGGGTCTTCCTCTGTCCCCTAGGTTGTAGTACAGTGGTGCGATCGTGGCTCACTGCAGCCTCGAACTCCTGGGCTCAAGTGATCCTGCTGCTTCAGCTTCCCGAGTAGCTGGGACTACAGGTGTGTGCCACTGTGCCTGGCTAATTTTTTAATTTTTGGAGAGATGGAGTCTCACTGTGTTACCCAGGCTAGTCTCGAACTTCCAGCTTCAAGCAATCCTCCCTCCTCAGCCTCTCAAGGTGCTGGGATTACAGGCTTGAGCCACTGAGCCTGCCTGTGTATTATCGTGTTTATATCAACGTCAAGCACAAGCAGGATTAATCTGCGGTGATCAGTATTGACTGCGAAGGGGCACCAGGGACACTTCCTGGATGGCTGGGAAGGAGTGCCAGTGTCCTCCCCCTTCTCACCCACAGCCCCTGGCTGGCCCCACGTTTGTGAAAGCCACTCAGCAAAACAAAAGCTCTGGAGGTAACATGAACCTGCGTTTTTAGAGGGCCATTTAGCCACGTTTGTTGGTGCTCCGGTGTATTGCAGCCTTCGAGTCTCACCCACCAACCCCAAAACTACCCACCTCCGCTCCCAGAGGAGTTCCCTTCATTACAATTGTATGGGGATCCTGTGTCCCCCACGTGTCCTTTAGCTGCCCACTTTAAACTGTACTTCTTTGCCACTTCCCCGCTAAGGGCTGAGCCAGGAGGCTTATTGCCCCAGGGAAGGAGAAAGAGCAGAGAATAAAGAAGCCATTGATCAGCACTAGAGTCTCCAGGCTGACATTCTTGACCTTAGCAGAGGCACAACGGCCTGGAAAGCAGGGCTGTATGGAGGAGAAAAGGTATTTCTCAGCTACCCAGTTCCATTCCAGGAAAGTCAGGTGGAAAGCCCTAGGGAGGTCTTTCCAATGAGGGTGACTCAACACCCCCAGAGGGGGAGGGAGACTTGATCCCTCTGCCTTGGAGCAGTTCGGCAGGACCCGGGCAGCTGGGGGTCCCACTAGTCTTCCCGCGTGGCCTCCTGTGAGGTTCCAGATCCCCTCCAGGCCGCCCAGTGCATCGCGCACTTATTATTTTCCATGATGCTACTCCATGAAAAAGGTTTCCGAGCACCCATCTAGAGCATTGAGTTTTGCCATTTGCAGGAATGCCCCGAACATGCTCCTGCTACCCTGGGAGGGTGGTGGAAGGAAGAAGAAAAGCCCCGAGGCCACTCAGAAGGTCGGATGTCTCTAGGGAGGGGAGGAGATTAAGGATCATCCAGGAAATGATGGGGGAAATTCGAGAACATATGGGTAAGGGGATCACATCCCATGGCACTGCATGAGGAAGTCTGCCAGCCCCTGGGGACCTCACCTCTGGCTAGGCGCCCTGTCTCCCGGGGCCCAGAGCAATGGGATGTCGATGGTAGTTAGAATGTGGGTAGAGGAGCCCAAGAAAGATGCCCTGACCTCCCATGGCCTGTGCATGGCCTGTAGGGTACCCAGAATTTCCCGTTGGGCCTGGGGTGGGACCAGGGAGGTGCCTAAAGAGCTCTGGCCTGTGATCAGAACGACAGGCTGCCACAGGCAGGGAATGCAAGGCCAGAAGCAAATAACTTGGAAGCTGGTTGCTGGCCAGGGCCTGCCCCAGCCCATGGGATGCCTGTGCACAAATTAGCAAAAGGCTTGCTCCTCTGACTCACAGCCCCATGGGCTCATGGCTTGGCTAGCAAAGCACTGGCTGGATTTCAGCCCCTCAGAGGACACCCTGTGCAGGGCACAACCCCCACATCTGTTGGAGATGACTCTAGCTCCAGAACATCACTACGAAAAACTTGGTGGACTAACAAGTTTCTCGGGTTCCTGGGCTGGGGAGCTGCTCAGAAGAGCCGTTCACCGAGACTGGGAGGATCCTGTTTCCTCTTCCACGGCCGGTCTTCCCCCTGCCTTCCCACATGCCTCAGTGCCATGTTAGGGGATGGGGGGGGGAGGGTTGGGGACGGGGAGGTTGGACCTGCAACTCTGCATTCCCCCACTCAGCCGCGTAATGACTGAATGGTCTCAGAGGCTGTTTAAATGATCAGGCTGGCAACAAGCATTATTTCCCCCTTCACTGTCAAGCTGGGCGGAGATACGCCTAGAAAAAGATCTATTATAAGAAAATAAAGATACTACATTTTCTTTGCACATCCAAGCATTGGGCAAATAAAGCCACAACCCTGCTAAATAATCTTCTCCACTCGTTACATTTCTGGGGAGGTGTTGGCACCTCCCACAGATAGGGTGACTGAGTGTTGTAGTTTGTCCTGAAACTGTCCTGCATTTTGCTTATTTTCAGGATCGTTATTAATAGCACTTCCTTTCACCCTCAAAAATATCTCAGTGTGGATCATAAATTATATGGTCACCTATTAATAAAAAGACAACAGATGTCACGTCTGCCTGAGCTGCCCTTCCTTCCAGCTCTGGCTAGTGCCAAAGAAGGACAGGCACGGTGAGGAAGCTTAGAGAAAAAAGAGATCCCTCTGGGCTGGGGAGTCCAGGCAGGAGGAGGCATTTGACAGGAGCTTTGAGGAACAGTGAATTTGGAGAGAAAAAGAGTAAAATTTTTAGACAGGAGGGTGTAGGTATTAACTACCTATTGTTGCATACCAAGTTACTACAAAATTTAGCAGCTTAAAACAGAAATAAATATTACTTCCCACAGTTTCTATGGATCAGGAATCTGAAAGTGGCTTGGCTGGGTGTTCTGGTTCTGGGTCTCTCAGGGGGTTGTGGTCACATCGTTGGCAGGAGCTGTGCTCAGCTGAAGGCTTGTCTGGGTCTAGATCTGCCTCCGCTGTGGCTCACTGACACGGTGGGTGGCAGGAGCTCATTACCACACGGACCTCTCCGTGGGCTGCTTGAGTGTCCTCACAACATGGCGGCTGGCCTCGCCCAGAGCAAGTGATCCAAGAGAGAGCAGGGCGGAAGCTGCAATGACATTTATGACTTTCCCTTGGAAGTCATGCTCCATCATTTCTATGGTACCCTATTTATTACATGTCAGCCCTGTACAAATGTGTGAATACCAAGAGGTGGGGATTTTTGGGGTCCATCATGGAGGCTGGCTTTTCCACTGAATGCCCATTCAGACCAGACACAGAAATAGGGAATACATGCTCAGAAATCCAGCAATTGAGCCATTTGTCTGGAACATTTACTGACTTCCCTCTATACTCAACCCAAACCAGTCCTCTCTAGCCTAAGTCTGGCCATCCAATGTTGGAGAGTAGTGATCCATTGAGCACATTTAAAGAAATAAGTATTTGTAAAATCCCTTTTCCATGGCTGAACCCTAGAGCAAACTGTGAATAAACATTTTGTTTTTGCTAGCATGAGAAATGTGCTATATAGAAAGCACATTGGTGCTTTACCTGAGAACGTATGATTACCACTTTTTAAAAGTATACTCCAGAAAAAAAATCATTAAAAAACAATTTTTAAAATTTATTTTTTCTTTTTACTTATAGGCATTTTTCTCATTTAAAAAATGATTTATGGCTTATGTAATTTTTAAAAGATTAAAAAGCATTAAAAAAAATACACGCCGCACGGAGTTGCTATCATTCTTTTCCAATACCTGACTCTTCTGAAATAAAAGCATGAAGCTGAGTTTACAGGGGTCCATGGCATTGCTGAAGAATGAAATGCAGCTGAGGTTGAGTGGGTGATCCACTGTGGTTCCTGGCTGCCTGGCTCCCCGTGACATCAGCATTTTAAGCAGGTAAGGCTTGGGGCATTCGAGTTTTGGAATCACAACCGATCTTTGTTTTAGTCCGTGATCCTGGGAATACTAGCCCCTTTCTAGATTTTTCTCCATCCTTAGCTAACGTGTTAACAATGCCTCATATCCTTGTTTTAAATGTGGTACTGTTGTCTTGTAAAACTGGCGTAGATGTCTTTTTGGAGAACAGTTTCTCCATGCATGACATTTACTTATTTAACAATTATTTCTTGATAAATCCCAAGGGATATTGTCATACACATGGTGGAGACAGCCCTGCCACATGGACCTTCCATTCTGATGGTCGAGGAAAGGAATACTGACTTGAAATTTCACTTATAGAGAATCCAACTCAGGAAAAAGCCGGTTATCTCTAAATCTCTTAGACAGCAAGTCTTTTAGGTGGCTTTAATTAATTAATTTATGTGATAGGGTTTCGCTCTGTCACCCAGGCTGGAGTGCAGTGGCGTCATCATAGCTCACTACAACCTCGAACTCCTGGGCTCAGGCGATCCTCCCACCTCAGCCTCTGGAGTAGCTGGTACTACAGGTATGCACCACTGCACCTGGCTAATTTTTGTATTTTTTGTAGAGACGGAGTCTAACCATGTTGCCCAGGCTGGTCTCAAACTCCTGGCCTCAAGCAATCCTCCTTCTTAGGTGGCTTTAGAATTATCTAGAAGGAATAGTGGATTGAGATATTAGATTAACACATACATTTCATATAAATGCACCAAATAGCCAAAACATCCAGAATCATTTGCATCTTAGATATCTGTATGATTTCTTTCTCTCTCTTTTTCCCCATTTCCACAACAAATAAATGATACTAGCTATTTGAGCTTTTAAAAATACATCATTTTCCATATTGAAAAAAACCTCAGTAAGTGCTCACTAAGTGCCAGGCACAGGACCAATGGCCTCACTTATGTTATCTCAATGAAATCTCACAGCAGCTCTGAAGGAGCTCCTCTTTCTATCCCCACTTCACAGATGAGGAAATTGCAGCTCCAGAAGGTCAGCTCAGCACATTCAAGGTCACCCAGTTAGGAAATGACAGAACTGGAACGGAAACCCTCGTGAGCCTGAAACTCTTCACTACCACTGTGTTAGTGCCAGTCACAACTTTTGGCTTTTAGTTGCCTACGGAGTCTATTTTGACATCAGCCAGAACTGAAATTTAGTTGCAGCTCCTATGAACTGAAACGGCAAACTGAAAAAGAGGGAAGGAAACAGCTTGAAACCTGTTTCAGACCCTGCGTGAGGCAAAGAACGAAGTCAGCGGAAATGACAAGCCAGCTGGATTCAGCAAGTACCCGGGCAAGGGGGGCGATGGGAACCAGCTTAATTGGATGATTATTTCAATTATCTAATTAAGAACGATTACAGCTGAACAAAGACCGAGAGGGCCTCCAAGGTGATTTAAAAAAATAAAATAACATAAAAAGTTGATTAGCTGGGTTGGCCCTTGGCGGAATTGGGAGGTTGAAGGGACTTCCCATCGGAGGCCCTGGCTCTCGGGACAATTAGTCACCAAGGGCCCTCCTCTCTCTCCTCTTCCCTGCCCTGTTGAAAGCTATGTCACCTCCCTTAGTCATTGCTTGAGACGAAAATGGTCAAGTGGCCTCCTCCCTCCCTTCCTCCCTCCCTCCCTCCCTTCCTTCCTCCCTCCCTCCCTCCCTCCCTCCCTTCCTTCCTTCCTTCCTTCCTTCCTTCCTTTCCTCGTTCCTTTTTTCTTCCTATTTGTTTCTGTACTAGCTCAGCAAACAAGCAAAAGACAAAAAAGTCGAGGTTTCCCTCCACAGTTTGGAACAATGGTTCTATTCCCGTTACCGTTCCCCAGCCCCCACCTCCATGTCTGGCTCATATACTTTTTTTCAAAGAAACACAAATCATTTGCCAGTACTTAAAAGTCAAAGATTTCACATAGAAGTCCAGATCTCTGGCTTTATTTGAAACATCAGATCTGACAACACGGGGTCAGCCTTCCCAGGGGTCAGACTGAAAATCTTTAACACTGTGTATGGCCTGACGCTGTCCGGTCAGGACAGCTGCTGAGCCGGAACCACCTGGGTGGGGGTCTCCATGCGCCCCGGCTGGAGTGGGGGACCTCTGCCACTTCAGATGAGCCATGTGCTCTCCAGCTCCCAAGGTCTCCGTCTGTCCTTTTGTCTCCTTGACACAGAGGTGAAGGTCACCTGCCATTTATCACACACTAACTTGGCCAACTTCTAGTAAGGAGGGAACAGATTGTTTACTGAGCTTGGCCTTTGACCCTCAGTTTCATCATCTGCCGGGCCTGAGTTGACTTGAAGCTTTTGACCCGTGGTCTAAGGAGCCCAGCGGTTTTATTCCTTACACAAATTTAACAAACAGTGGTTGAGGGACTTCATTGTGCAGCATGCTGTAGCAGAGCTACTGAGAACCAAGCTATAGAGTCCATAGTTCTGGATTCAAATCCTGACTCTATTGCTTACTAATTGTGGGACTTTGCTCTGTTTCCTGATTTCTAAATGAGTGATACTAATACCTAGTTCCCTCATAATATAGTTGGGAGGATTCAATGAGGAAACATAATAAAGGGCCTTGCACAGTGCCTGGCACACAATAAGCACTCAATAAATCAGTTTAGGGAATTAGTACTAGCTAATCATCATTGTGTATCTACAATACAATAGGCATTGTGCGACACATCCAGGTGTGTTATTCCATCCAATTCTCATGAAATCTCTAGGCTTTTTAGTCCATTTTGTGCTACCACAGCAGAATAACTGAGCATAAGTAACTTATTAAGAAACCCAGAACTTTATATCTCACAGTTCTGAAGGCTAAGAAGTTCAAGATCAAGGTGCCAGCAGTTAAGGGTCCTATCTCTGCTTCCAGGATGGTGTCTTGAATGTTGCATCCATCAGAGGGGAGGAACACTATTCCTCACATGGCAGAAGAGCAGAAGACAGGGAACCCTTTGAGCCCTTTCATTAGCAGCATTAATTCATTTATGAGGTCAGATCCCTAATGACCTAAACACCTCCCATTAGGCTCCACCTCCCAACACTGTTGCATTGGGGATTAAGTTTCCAACACACAAATTTGGAGAGAACAAAAATATTCAAATCATAGCAGAAGGTGAATAGTATTATCTCCATTTTACGGGAAAGAACACTGTTTATCAGGCTTTGGATTCTGTCTTTAAGGACCCAAGTGTGATGGGAGAAATAAGATATGCTCCCAAAAGATGGATTAAAAAAGGCTGGGCGCGGTGGCTCACACCTGTAATTTTGGCACTCTGGGAGGCTGAGCTCAGGAGTTCAAGACCAGCCTGAGCAAAAGCAAGAGCCCATCTCTACTAAAAATAGAAAAATTAGCCAGTTGTGGTGGTGTGCACCTATAGTCCCAGCTACTCAGGAGGCTGAGGCAGGAGGATTGCTTGAGCCCAGGAGTTTGAGGTCGCAGAGAGCTATGATGATGCCACTGCACTCTAGTGAGGGCAACGACACAAGACTCTGTCTCAAAAAAAAAAAAAAAAAGGATTAAAAAACAAAAGTACCCTACCAAATGAGAGAGAGCGGTAAATTAACATAAGAGATGAGAAGGAGAGATTACTTTTTGATGGAAATAAATTATGGTAGAATAGTAGTTCTCAAATTTTAATGTGCATACAAACCATCTAGGGATCTTGTTAAAATTCTGATTCAGAGTTTGGAGAGGGGCCTAAGATTTTACATTTTAAAAAAGCCCCAAGGTGCTGCTGGTTCACGGACCACATTTTGAAAAACAAACTAGTAGGGGCCAAGGTACTGGTAGCCAATCACAGTGTCCCATTTTCCTTGCCACAGTGATTGGTTCAGGTATAGATGTAAGAAACAAACTTGGCCAATTAGAGTCTTCCCTGGAATTCCCTGAATATTGGGGTAGGGAAGCCCTGCGTTTCCTTCAGAGCCATCGAGTGGATTGAAGAAATACTGGGTTGCTTCTAGCCAGCCCGTCGCTATAAAGTATCTCTGTAATAGGAAAGAATGAAGCCACTAGAGAAAAACCACTAAAGAGCCAACAGAGAAATGAAGAGAGAGAGAAAGGGTCCTGATGACGTCATTTAAGTATTTGGAATCCCTGAAGCTAGCTCCCAAGTACAGGAGCAATAATTTTTTTTCCACTAGTTGAATTGAATTTTTATCACTTCCAACTCAGAGCCTGGAGTAAATCGGGTATTAGTTATCTTATTGTGTTAGTTTATCTATCACTGCTTAACAATTACCTGAAAATTAGCAGCTTAACACAACAACAATAAACATATATTATCCCCCACAATTTTTGTGAGTCAGATACTTGATAGCAACTGAACTAGGCAGTTCTGGCCCACATTGTCTCATGAGGTTGCAGTCAAGATGTCAGCTGGGGCCACAGTTATCTGAAGGCTTGACAGAGACTAGAAAATCAACTTCCAAGGTGGCTGACTCATAAGGCTGGCAAGTTGGTATTGATTATTTGTGAGAGGCCTCAGTTCTTCCACACAGAGGCCTTCCCCACAGGCCTCTTGAGTATCCTCAAGACATGGCAGCTAGAGTCAGAGAGAATGAGAGAGAAAGAACACCAGGCAAAAGTTGCATTCTTTTTATAACCCAACCTTAGAAGTCACATAGTATCATTTTCTCACATTCTATTTATGAGAATTGAGTCACTAGGTACAGCCTACATTGAAGCGGAGGGGAATTACGCTTTGCCTTTTGAAGGAAGAAATGTCAAAGAATTCGTGGATATATTTGCAAACATATTTTTAAAGCACATCACATGGCTGGTTAATTGTAGGACCAGGATCTGGAGTCATGTTCTGGCTTTGCCGCCAATGGACTGTGGCATGCCATTCCACATCTCTGAGTCTAGGTTTCCTTATGTGCCAAATGAGGAGGGTGGATTTGACCCATTTTGCCAGCCCAATGGTCATACCAAAGGCACATGTGGCCATGTATGTTGGTGTCCTTGCAGGAGTCTGATTATCCTTGCCTTTTCTGTCTTCTGAAAAATGACCCTCGTACATGAGGAACAAAGATGTTTTTCATCTTGACTATAACTTGTCCCATATTGCAAACTCCAACCTCATCAAGCAGGACTCGACGCAACCAGCCATCTCATTAAACAAATCCTGAACACGTATGAATCCAGAGGAACATATGTGTTTTAACCAGGGCCATTTGGGAACAATTACCCCCACACTGTCGCTTAACGATGTCAAGCTTCAGATGGCAGAGATTTCAGGACGGGATGGAGCATGAACAGTTGGCAACCATTTGGTGAACCAGCCCAGTTGAACTATTTGGAGGGAAGACAGACCTTAATACTATTAATAATGATAATGATAATGTCTGTAATTGAGTGCTTATGGTTTGCAGGCACTGCATTTTTTCTCTATTATCCCCATCACAACCTCATGAAGAAGGTAATATTAGCACCGTTTTGTGAATGAGAAGATAGAGGTTAAGATGAATAGAATGAGTTGTACAAATTCATGTAGCTAATAAAGGACAGAAATAGGAGGAAACCCGGGTCCACTGAATTCGTAAGACTGTGCCTTCTACCACTATATCAACCTGCGTATTTCTTAGAAGTGCCCAGATAGTTTCTCAAAACTCAAATAAAAGTCTTACGAGTAGGTCTGATTTTATTGCCATTTTCAATTCCTTTTTTCATCATAAACTTTGGTCATCCTCTACATTTCAAAGAGTGACTAAAATCTAACAGTCACTCACTATTGGAAAAGATTCACGAAGTTCCCCCACAGTGCGATCCTGTATTCGAAAAAGGTAATTAAATAGACTCCACCTCAAACCCATCTACTTAAAACATTCAATCAAGAACAGCCCAAAACAGTGCTGTGATCTGGGTGGGTGATGCCAGGGCAGCCGGTGGAAGAGGAAGGACAGTTAATCAGAAAAGTCAAGACCAGACGGGCAGCCAGGAGGATTATAAGGAGAAGAGGCAGAGCACAGGACAATGTTGGCAAATGCCCAAGGTCATGGATTGGGGCTCACCTAGGGAGTCAAGGGCTGGGAGAGGGGCTGGAACCCTGTTATACCCAAGTCAGTCAGCACAGGCAGCCCCGTGGAAGTCATGGATAAGAGGTGCCCCTGGTCAGGGCAAATAGAATGAGGCTGGAGACTAAAAATCAGGAGGGCAGCAAAATCAAGAATAGGATGAGGGTGTCAGGAGGCACAGGCAAGTAGGCTGCAGACCCACAGAGAGTAAAAAGCAAGCGCAAGGACCCCAGAGATGCTTTAGGTAGTAGCTGAGAACTTGGTGACGGAATAAAGACAAATTTCTGCTTCTGCTAGGCGAGTTAGGCTGTTTAGACCAACCCTCCTTCACAAACCAACTAAACATGCTAGGCAGATTGAATATCTTAAAAGCACTTAAGATTTAACTATACGGTGAGGTATCACCAGGCCAAAACTGAAAGGAAAACAGGAACCCAAAGACATAAGCTGAGCTCGGAAGTCACTTTTCAACCAAGGGCACTGGCTGATTCCAGCAATTTGAACTTTCGTTTTCTTTTTTTCTTTTTTTTTTTTTTTTGAGACAGAGTCTCACTCTGTTGCCCGGGCTAGAGTGCCGTGGCGTCAGCCTAGCTCACAGCAACCTCAACCTCCTGGGCTCAAGCGATCCTCCTGCCTCAGCCTCCCGAGTAGCTGGGACTACAGGCATGCGCCACCATGCCCAGCTAATTTTTTCTATATATTTTTAGTTGTCCAATTAATTTCTTTCCAATTTTAGTAGAGACGGGGGTCTCACTCTTGCTCAGGCTGGTTTCGAACTCCTGAGCTCAAACAATCCACCCGCCTCGGCCTCCCAGAGAGCTAGGGTTACAGGCGTGAGCCACCGCGCCCGGCCAACATCTTACCATTCTTTAGCGTGGTAAACATATGCATCTTACAGTATGTCTGATAACTCCAATATATATTACTCCAATATATGTGTTTTAGCCTTTAAGACAAAAGGCTAAAACAATAAATAAAGATGAATACTTCAGGCCGGGCGCGGTGGCTCACGCCTGTAATCCTAGCTCTCTGGGAGGCCGAGGTGGGCAGATTGTTTGAGCTCAGGAGTTCGAAACCAGCCTGAGCAAGAGCGAGATCCCGTCTCTACTAAAATTGGAAAGAAATTAATTGGACAGCTAAAAATATATAGAAAAAAATTAGCCGGGCATGGTGGCGCATGCCTGTAGTCCCAGCTACTCGGGAGGCTGAGGCAGGAGGATCGCTTCAGCCCAGGAGTTTGAGTTTGCAGTGAGCTAGGCTGACGCCGTAGCACTCTAGCCCAGGCAACAGAGCAAGACTCTGTCTCAAAAAAAAAAAAAAAAGATG
>CAUYSK010084467.1:0-57958 GCA_963575035.1 Avahi laniger
CTTTATAAAACTATATCTTTGTCTCAGTATATTCTTTTATTTTTTCCATTTTCCATTTTTCTCTATTATTTTCTTATCCCTTGCAACTCTACCAAAGGGACCCGGTTTTTTGTGGGGAGCACTGGCCACGTTCCCCGCACATCTCCATCCTGCGCCATCCTGCTCAAGAGACTATGTTAAGAAAATTGTGTGTCCTATAGCCTAATAATCAAAAACCTAATAACCCAATTAACAAATGGGCAAAGGACTTGAGTAGATAGACATTTCTCCACAGGAGAAATAAAAGTGGCCGATGAGCATATGACACCACTTATCATTAGGGAAATATAGATCAGAACCACCATGGGATACCATTTCACACCCATTAGGGTGACTGCAATAAAAAATCAGAAAATACGTGTTGGTGAGAATGTGGAAAAATCTGAACCCTCGTGCGCTGTTGGTGGGAATATAAAATGGTGCAGCCCCATGGAAATCAGTATGGCAGTTCTTTAAGAAATTAAAAATAGAATTACTAGTTGCTTAAAAAATTAAAAATAGAACTATCATCAGATCCAGCAATTCCACTTCTGGATATAAATCCAAAAGCGTTAAAGGCAAGGTCTCAAAAAGATATTTGCACACCCATATTCATAGCAGCATTACTCATAATAGCCAAAGGGTGGAAGCCAAAAACATGTCCATCAGTGGATGAATGGGTAAACCAAATGTGGTATCTGCATACAATGGAATATTATTCAGCCCTAAAAAAGAAGGAAGTTCTGGCACATACTACATCATGGATGAACCTTGAGGACATTATGCTAAGGGAAGTAAGCCAGACACAAAAAGATAAATGTTGTGTGATTCCACTTACACAAGACACCTAGAGAAGTTGGATTCACAGAGACAGAAAGTAGAATGAGGGTAGGCAGGGCTTGGGGAGGGGAGCAGCGGGGAGTTATTGCTTAATATAGAGTTACGGTTTTACAAGATGAAAGAGTTCTGGAGAGTGGTTGCACAACAGCACGAACATATTTAAATAACGCTGTTGAACTGTATACGCTTGCAAATGTTTAAGGTGGTAGATTTTATGCTACATATTTTAAATGAAAAATGTGAAATAAAATTTAAAAAGAGGGTAGTATGTATTCTCCATACCTGCCTCAGTGCTATTACAAGCCAAAGTGTGTAAGGCTGCTTTTGGCTTCCTGTTTGTTTAAATTTTTTTTTTTTTTTTGAGGATCACATTACATACATTACTCAGCAACTTGCTTGCTTTTTTTTTCTTTTTAATCCACACTATGGGCATTTTTCCAAGTCAGTGAGTATAGATCTGACTCACTTTCCTTTACAAGGTGACTCATTATCCTTGGGATGTGTGTACCATGATTTATTTCATGTTTCCTTTTTCTGAGCCTTCGGGTTATTTCCAGTTTTGTTGCCACTACAAACAAGGCTGCGATAAGCAGCCTTATTTGTATTCTTTTTTATAGGGATGCTCTCATTTCTGCCGAATTTCAAAAATAGTTGCCAGGTCAAGAGTATGGTCAGATTATTTTCCGCAAAGTTGAGAGCAGCGGCTACGTTCCCATCATGGTCAGATTATTTTCCGCAAAGTTGAGAGCAGCAGCTACGTTCCCATCACACTTGATGGGAGGCCTGCTTGCCAGCCTTCCTGCTGGGGCCAGATGCTGCAATCGGTGGGTGGACGGTGGCTCGCTGTGACTTTTCAAACTTGTAGTTGTGAAGTTGAGTAGCTTTTACACACTGATTAGGTACTTGCATTTATTTTTTGTATTTGAGAAAAGATAGGGAGTCTGGATTTGTCTGCTTTCCAGGTCAATAGCCGATTATATCAGCACAGTTTATTAAGTCCTTTTTCCCACTAAATTAAAATGCCATAATCATATACGTCCGGAGATTTTCCTAGACTATCGATTGCATTGATTTATTTTTCTATCTCTGTGTCAGCGCTAAATTGTTTTGAGTATATAGAACCTTTATAGAAAATTCTAATGTCTCGAAAGGAAAACTCCTTGCTATTTTCCCCTTTTCAAAATTTTCTTGTCAATTCTCAAATGTTTTTACTTTCTTATGAACTTTTAGACCATTTCGTTCATTTATTTTAAAAAATCCAATTGAGGTTCTGATCACTTTTATTTATTTATTTTAAGGTGGTTGCAGGAATTTATTATTTATTTTTTTAATTTAAAAAAATTTTTTAAATTTTTTTTATTTCAGAATATTACAGGGGTACAGACGCTTTGGTCACATAATTACCTTTGCACCGACCGAGGCAAAGTTGCAAGTGTGCTCATCCCCCAGACAGTGCGCACCGCACCCATTAGGTGTGAGTTTTCCCATCCCCTCCTCCCCCTCCCACCTGCCCAATCCCCAGCGAATGTTACTTCCATGTGTGCACGTGAGTGTTGATCGACTGTTACCAATTTACTGGTGAGTACACGTGGTGTTTGTTTTTCCATTCTTGTGATACTTCACTTAGAAGAGTTGGCTCCAGCTCCATCCAAGTCAACACAAGAGGTACCAGTTCCCCATTTTTTTTTATGGCTGAGTAGTACCCCATAGTATACACATACCACATTTTATTAATCCACTCATGTATTGGTGGGCACTTGGGTTGTTTCTACGTCTTTGCAGTTGTTAATTGTGCTGCTATAAACATTCGAGTGCAGGTGTCTTTTTATAGAATGTCTTTTTTTCCTTTGGGTGCATACCTAGTTGTGGGATTGCTGGATCAAATGGCAGGTTTACTTTGAGTTCTTTGAGGTATCTCCATACTACTTTCCATAGAGGTTGTACTAGTTTGCAGTCTCACCAGCAGTGTATGAGTGTTCCTATCTTTCCACATCCACACCAACATTTGTTGTTTTGGGACTTTTTGATATAAGCCATTCTCACTAGAGTTAGGAGATATCTCACTGTGGTTTAGATTTGCATTTCCCTGATGATTAGAGATGTTAAGCATTTTTTCATATGTTTGTTGGCCATTAGTCTATCTTCTTTTGCAAAGTTTCTGTTCATGTCCTTTGCCCACTTTTTAATAGTGTTGTTTGATTTTTTATTGCTGATTTGCCTTTATAGAGTCTAGTTATCAGCCCTTTATAGCATGCAAATATTTTCTCCCATTTTGTAGGTTGTCTGTTTATTGATTATTTCCAGTTCTCTCTCCCAGGCGATTGATCCGCAGGTGAATATTCATTCTCCACTTTTGATCCTCTCTGCAAGAGCAGAGTTGTGCAGTCTGCTTCTAGTCTGCTGTCTTGTCCCCTATTTTAAATATAGTTACAAAATAGCGTGCAACCGCAATTTTTGAAAAATCGTATAAATTATATAAAAATAATCAATTAACTATAATATTACGCAATGAAACTGCCAGATTATATGACTGAAAACTAACTATGAAATCATTTGAGGGAGGGATCTGGGAATGTAGAAGAATACTGATTTTTATCTCGTGTATCAGTTGACTAATGTTTAATTAAAACTATCGATAATGGATCAGTATAGGTTCAAGGGTTTTTAAAGTGTCGAAGCAATCACAAGTAGAATGAGCTTTTTTGTGTTTTTATTGAAAATTTAAAAAATTAAGATACAGGTTGGGCCTGGTGGCTCATGCCTGTAGTCTCAGTGCTTTGGGGGACAATAAGGAAGGGATCACTTGAGGCTAAAAATTCTAGACCAGCCTGAGCAACATAGACCCTGTCTCTACAAAAAATTAAAAATTAGCTGGGCATGGTGGCGTGCACCTGCAGTCCCAGCTACTCTGGAGCCTGAGGCGGGAGGATCGTTTGGGCTGAGGAGTTTAAGATTACAGTGAGCTATTACTGGGCCATTGCACGCCAGCCTGGGCAATAGAGGAAGAGCTTGCCTCTAAATAAATAAATAAAATAAAATTAAGATGTAGATTACATGCTGTAAAACTCACCTTTTTTAGTGCATAATTCTGTGAATTTTGACAAACCCAGTCATGTAGCTATCACCGTAATCAAAATCACCCCCAAACTGTCCCCATACCTCTTTATAATCAACTCCCCCAGCCACAGCCCTTGGCCATCACTCATCTGTCTTCCTCCTCTAGAGTTTTGCCTTTTCTAGAATGTTCTATAAATGGAGCCATACAGTATGTATGTATCCTTTTGAATCTGGCTTCCTTCATGTCATACAATTCATTTGCGGTTCATTCATGTTGTGTGTATCTGTCGTCGTCCTTTTTATTCCTGAGTAGAAAATTCCAACGTAGGGATGGACCACAGCTTGTTTATTCATTCTCTCGTTGAAGGACATTTGGGTTGTTTCCAACCTTTGACGAGTAGGAATAAAGCCTCTCTATATAGAGAATGACCTTATTGTGTTACCAGAAGGGAAAATAGGAAACCAGAGTCCACAGAGCAAGAGATGGAAAAAAAAAAAAAAAAAAACTAAACAAAAGATAAACAAGAAAGCACAGAAAATGGAAAGCATAAAGGGAGACGGCAAAAATAAGATTTTTTAATGAAATATTTTAAATTTTTAAATATTTCAAATATTTATAACAATGACAATATTGTTAAATGATAGAGAATCAAGAGGGGGAAGAATGGCTCTAAGATTACTCAACTAACTTTACCCATCCTGTAGTTTCTTCCAAGGGCCAAAGAACTATTAAGACAGAAAACCTGAAATCAGCCCTGTTTGTCAGGGAGCTGTGCCGTATCCCTGCCAGGCACATTCTCTGCCAGTGACGTACAGACAGAGCCTGACCAAAGTGTGCTGCAGGAACACTCTGCTAAGGGGGAAAATATCTTATAATTCAGATAAGCAGAGACTAAGCAGATCCTCTTTTGTGATCACTGGGCAGACAGCCCTGTTCAGGAAACCATCACGGAGACCACGGCTCCCAGGTCCTTGCCAAACGTGAGCCTGTGGTTGAGGGGTGTCACTTTGCATGGAGCCCCAGGAAGAGACCTGGGCAGGTCACATCGCACAGCAAGTTGTATCGATTAAGCCCTAAATTAGGTGGACTAGGCTGAGCGTTGTAATCCGTCAAATGCTGGGACCATCAGGGCGAGCTTGTGGCTGAGTTAGCCTTTTGTAAATTGAATTTATGGCCAGGATTTGGTCCAGTGGAGGAAAGTAGAGAGGGTCACTCGAGCAAGGAGATTGCAAAAAAAGACTCAGGAATAAGCTTTGAAAGTTCATTAGTCACAGCCTTGATAGAAAGTAGGGGACTATTGGAAGATGTTTGAGCTGGGGCGTGTGGCCTTGTAAGTAGTGTTCAAAGAGTATTAGACTGGCAGGAGAATGCAGAATATCAATAATAGATGGTTCTTCTCGGGCTCAGTGTTTCAGAGGTGCTAATTAATCTCCACAAGCCTGTGATGTATTTGTTGTTTGTTCGTCTTGTTCTGCATATGAGAAGAGAGCAGAGGCACGGCGACCCGGTCAGTACCCAGTCTGGGTTGTAGGTGAGGAAGGAAAGATGAAAGTGGTGGGAGTGGAGATGGAGAGCCCTGAGGCTAAGAGGGCGCTGTAGTCATCTAACGGAAATAGACCCATCTTGAGTGCTTGGGTTTTTTTTCCCCCTCCTTACCTCATCTATGCCCTGAAACTGTAAAAAAAAAAAAAAAAAAAAAAAAGAAGAAAAAAATGTACTGTAGGGCAGGGAGTGGTTCAGGGATGGATGTGAATAAGTGTGATACAATGTGTGCGCTTTTCATGGTACAAGATCTTATCCTCCTCTGTCTGTGGTTCCCAGAGAAGCAGCAGAAATTGGAACTGTCACCCTTTCCATTTGGAGCCAGTACAGTTGCTGAAGGCCACTGCTTACCAACTAATTTATTATATTGAAATATAGCATGCTGATGTGGAAGATCAGGAAATATATTTTCCGCTACTTTTAGAGTGGTTTTTATTTTTAAACTCCAGAAAACAAGCAAGTTTAAATTTCTGGTTGGAAAATGTGTTTTTTTTTTTTTTTCCTAAGAACGTTTAGATTGTGTTGTAAGTTAGGTTGTTATATTTTATTGACTTTTCTTTCTATGAGCATGCGTGTCCCAGATATTTCATTGCTTTGGGGATAACTCAAGAGGCATGTTGAAATTGTTAAACTTTCCTACTCTGTGTTTGGTATTTTCAAATGTATTTGAAAAGAAAGTGGAGTTCAGGTGAATTTTTTAAATTGTAATGGGATTGTAATGAAATTCAATCTGTGAAATTTAGATTTTTCATTTCTTTTAAAATTAAGTCATAGAAATACTGTATTTACCTTTCTGAAAGCTAGAGGAAAGAATGAGATGGAGAAGGATTTTCCGTATCTTTGCATTGAATTGATTGCAACTAATTGTATTTTTTGAGAAGAAAATTTTATTTGGTTGTTAACATTATGTATATGAAGAAGATACATTATCAGAGGGTTAGCTTCTCATACTACATAGACCTGATGTCTGCTTTCTTCTTTGATGGGTTCACTCCTTCATTGCATAAATGGTAATTAGTCATTTGTTTTTATTCCTCCACTGTTTTCATTGTTTATTTTAGAAGTATAATTTAATACATGGTAGAATTTATTATGAAGATCACTGATGTGGCTCTTGAAAAAAAGTTGTTCCAGTTTATTCATTCCAGACTACCTCTAACTAGCTGTATGATCTTAAGCAAGCTACTTTATTTGGGTTGTAGTTTTCTTATACATAAAAAGAGCAATTGGATGTCTTCCAGTTCTAAAGGTCTCTGAAATAAAAAAAATAATGTTTTGTGGCATTCACCAATTTTTTTTTATGATACCAAAGAGCATTTGTGTTGGCAATGAATCCGAAGCCGGACATAGTGATACGTGGCTGTAGTACCAGTTACTTGGGAAACAGAGGTGGAAGGTTTGCTTGAGCCCAGGAATTCGAGGCCAGCCTGGGCAACATAGTGAGACCCTGTTCTCTAAAACAAACAAACAAACAAAAAGAACGTGAAGACCTAGTAGTTTCAAGTCTCAGATCTACTGCTCGCTGACTTAGCAGCAGTAACATATACCCAGGGCTATGTGCCAGGCATGGATTTAAGTGCTTACATTTATTATCCCTTAATTCTCACAAGAACCCTATGTGAGATGCTATAATTATACCTACTTTACAGGTGAGGGAATTGAGGCACCAAAAGTTAAATTACCTTCAATAAGAATCAGTAATTACAGAGCCAGGATTTGGACACACATAGTCTGGGCCAAAGCTGGAGTGATGAACAATTATGTAACTCTGCAGACCTCTCTGTCTCTCCTCTGTAAAACCAGGAGCATGCTACTGGCTCTTTCTTCTTCGCTGGTTTGGATGAGACTCACATAGAGTGATGCAGAGGTTTTGAAGTGTCGTCGCTGAACCAGGAGCATCTGTGGTATCTGGGAATGTGCTGCAAATGCACATTTTTGGGCCCCGATCTGACCCTACTGAATCAGAATCTAACCCGCTCTGGGGTTGGGAACCAGCAATCTGTGTTTTAACAAGCTCTCTGTATGATTTCGCTGAACCACTTGAATAATACATGTGAAGGTATGTATTAACCTGCACTAAGTTATGTAAAACAGACTTCTTTGTCATTATAATCCTCCCCACCAATACATGCATTCCTGCATAGCTGTCTAACTGGCTTTTGTTGTTTTAATTAAATATAGAATGCATAAAGAATAATTACAGCATTTGTGAAGAGTATAAAGAAAAATGGTAATAAAGATATCCACGTACCACATCAAATGAATTGCACAAAAAGATGCTCAGTACATTAGTCCCATACTCACGTTCTTCTCTAAATATCTGACACTCCAGCCCCACCCAGGATGTAAAATATCCTCAAATTAGTGTATTTCATTTCCTTGATTTTTTTTTCCTGTAGCTTTATTATACACAAACACACACACACACACGTATCTTTAAAAAAATTCCATTTGCTTAGTTTTATAAGGTTTTGAGTTTTATTTAAAAGCATCAGCCTATATATATTCTGTGGTTTTTAAATTTACTCAACATTTTCCTTAGTGTTAGGCATGCTTTCATTTTCCCTGTCATACAATCTTCTATATTTGAATGTACCATATTTTATTTCTTCATTTTCTGTTCAATGGATATTGGGTTGACTCCAGTGTTTGCTGTTACAAACACGACTACACGACTACTATGAGTATTTGTGTATATATTTCCTGGTACACTTGTGCAAGTGTTTCTCTAGGACACTCATTTTCAGGCTATTTCACCTGTAATTCATAGGAAGAAATGCACTTTTCATTATAAGCAAGCAATTTCATATTGCTTGTTGTAGTATAGAACAATACAATGGATTTTTATATATTGACCCAAAAATGGGGCCTGAAACCTCCCTTAAAAATCACTTATTAAATGTAATAACATTTTTTGTAACTGCCATAAGATTTTTCTATATAGGTGATCATGTTATTTCTCATAAACACAGTTTCGTTATCATTTCCAATTAGTAAGCCTTTCTTTTTCTTGACTTATTGTGCTAGCTAGAACCACCATTAAAATCTGGACTACACGTGACATGAGCAAACATCTGGCCTGTTCCTGGCATCGAGGGAGCACGTTTAATATTTAACAATTCAGTATCCTGTTAACCATAGGTGTATCATGGATGCTTTTTATCAGGTTGAAGTTATTCCTAGTTGGCTCACAACACAGTTTTTTATTATGAATGGTTGTCGGATTTTACCAAATACCTTTTCTGCATCTGTTGAGATGGTCACTTTTTTTTTTTCCTTTTTTCATCTTAGTATGTTGGATTATGTTGATTTTTTTCGATGTTCCTTGGGTTATTTAGAGGTGTCTTGTTTACTTTCCAAATATTTTGGCATTTTCTAAGTATCTTTCTGTTACCACTTTTTAATTTAATTCTGTGGTAGTTGTAGAACATGCTTTGTATGGTTTGAATCCTTTTAAATTAATTGCGACTTGTTCTGTTTCCTGATTTATGTCATTTCTGGGTCTTGTTCTAACATTCTGCTAAGTACGAGTGATATTTTCCTTCCTCTTTGCATGCTTGGTGATCTTGAACCAGATGTCAGACCTCGTGAGTTTTTACCCTGTTGGGATTTTGAACCTTATTCTGGGATATAGTTAAGTTATTAGGAAACTTTTTTATTCTTTCAAGGTTTGGCATTTAAGCTGTGTTATGCAGCTTTTAGTCTAGGGCCAGTTTGGCTCATGTCTTAGTCCATTCAGCCTTCTGTAATAAAGTATCATAGACTGGGTAGCTTATACACAACAGAAATTTATTTCTCACAGTTCTGGCAGCTGGAAGTCCAAGATCAGGGTGCCAGCGTGGTCAGGTTCTGGCGAGAGCTCTCTCTCTTCTGGGTTGCAGACTGTCGCTGTGTCCTTGCATGGTGCAAAGGCAAGCCGGTCTCTGGGGTCTATTTTATAAGGGCACTAATTCCATTCATGAGGGCTCCACCCTCATGACTTGGTTACCCTGCAAAGGCCCCACCTCCTAATACCATGCCATTGACTATCAGAGTTCAACATATAAATTTGGATGGGGGCACAAACCTTCAATCATAGCCTTGCACTGCTGAGAACTCAATACCCGCATATCACAAGGTTTCTGAGCCCTGCTTGTGGGGACTGTGAACTGTTCTCAGCCCTGTGTGAGGCTTGGGAGCTGTCCCTCTTGTCCTTTTCCAGTGGTTTTCTTCTTCATATGCATGTGCTGACCAGTACTCAGCTGAAGACTCGAGGGGAACCTTCTGCACATCCGTGGCACTCTCTCTCCGTGCCGTTCTCTTCTTGTTCTCTGCCCTGCACATTCGAGCCACTCTCGG
The DNA here is from genome assembly GCA_963575035.1 of Avahi laniger. Lineage (NCBI taxonomy): Eukaryota > Metazoa > Chordata > Mammalia > Primates > Indriidae > Avahi > Avahi laniger. The sequence goes on from CAUYSK010084467.1 coordinate 9,797, forward strand.
CTCTCTTCCTCATCTCAGGGTGACCCCTGGCTCCCTGCGCTGTAGCCTGGACACTCCGGCCAAGTAGTAAGCAGAGGCAGGCGTAGACCAGCCTCGTGAGTTTGTCTTCTCTGGGGCATCACTCCCCACGTTGCCTGTGCTCACCCTCTGAAAACCAGTGCCGTATATTTTGCCTAGTTTTTAGTTATTTAAAGCAGAATAGTTCATCTGGGCCACAAGGGCCACGAGTGGAATCAAAATATGTATTTTTTACAAAGAAAAATAGTCCAGATTCATACTGATATTTCCAATTCAAATAGATTATCCCAGAGTTAGTTAACTTTTTCGGCTTTGTACTTGACTTTGATACTGAAAAACTCTTGGTTCCGAAGTTGTTACCATGTATTGCTCATTTTTATGTGTCTTCTCATTTTAGTCTTACAACAATTGTAAGAGGTAGGTAGAATACCAGTTCACTTTATGATGAGGAATTTGAAGCCTGAAAGATTAAATCACTTGCCTGGAAGTCTGGGGTGGTAGTTTTTTTTGGCCAAGCTATTGAAAGTATCGTCAATTGACATGACTGTACTTTCATTTAACCTTGGTCTGTCACCTTTCACCTTCATGCATATACATTCATACATGCATACACACATGCATATGCACACTCACTAAGCTTCCATGTCCTTATTAATTAGTTTTTTTTTTGCAACTCGGCACCCTTGCTGGCCTTGTCCAGTACCATGGCTTTAAATACCATCTCATGATTTCTGCATTTATTTAAATATTCAAAACCTTTGCATGTAGTCAGCACACACACACAGATGCACACACTGTCTCAGTATCTCTATGTTGATGTCTAACAAGCCCAAACCAAACTCTACACTTCTCTCCTACACCAGCTCTCCCTAGATCTTCCCCCGTTTTCCGTGACTGCAACTTTCCTTGTGCCACAGGCAGGAGGGAGGCTCCGTGCAAACACCGTGTGACCCTCTGTCACCAACCCCACAGTCAGGTCACCCTCAGCTTTCCAGAACCTTCCATGACACAGGCAGGCAGGACATTCAGCCCTGTACTCTCAAGGTCCACACGTAGGAAGGACAGCTGGGGGTTAGCAGGCCCCCCAGCCCCAGACAAAAGCTTCCTACTTCCTTGGCCCCTGCAAGCAACGGCAGTCCCTGGAAATTCCCAGACACACCGCAGTGTTCTAAACCACAGGCTGTCGCCCCAACCCACGGCAGAGGAGACCTCCTTTCCAAGTAGACCTGGCCTGTTAGCCAGTTGAATTAAATGTTCCTTTCGCAACAGAGATGGGCCGTGTCCTCATTTATGAAACAGGAGAGTCTTTGTAGTATGATGTAATTAAAGAGGAAAAGAGAATTAAAATCTGGTTGGCCTTCTATGATGTCACTGCATTAAAGCAGTGGTCTCCAATCTTTTTGGCACTGGGAACCAGTTTCATGGAAGACAATTTTTCCACAGACTGTTGAGGGCTGGAGAGGATGGTTTGGGGATAATTAAAGCGCATTCCATTTCTTGTGCAGTCAAACCTCTCTGCTAATGATAATCTGTATTTGCAGCTGCTCCCCAGCACTAGCATCACCGCCTCAGCTCCACCTCAGATCATCAGGCATTAGGTTCTCATAAAGAGTGTGCAACTTAGACCTCTCACATGTGCAGTTTACAGTAGGGTTCACGCTCCTATGAGGATCTAATGCTGCCGCTGATCTGACAGGAGTCGGAGCTTACGCGGTGATGTGAGCGATGGGGAGAGGCTGTAAATACAGATGAAGCTTCACTCGCTGGCCCACTGCTCACCTCCTGCTGTGCCACACGGTTTCTAACAGGCCACAGACCGGTGCCAGTCCTTGGCCCGGGGGTTGGGGACCGCAGCATTAAAGCCAAGATGCAGATCAAAAATGAGTTATGCCTCTTTAGTATTTATAGACTTAATGTCTGAAACTAGGCAGGTCAAGATAATAATGGAAAAGAATACATTTAATCATCTTTTAAATATTCTTAATAGTATATAACTCATATGGGGACCTCATTCTATGTTTATGAGATCTCTTTTGTAGATTCTATCAAAGGACTAATAAAAATGTAACGTTTCAGTTAGTCTTCAGGGGATTGTAAGTTGAGGATTCGTGAAAGACTCTCATTCGTTAGAAATATTCTTCACTAGTAGCCCACAGACTTTCATCATCAAAACTGATCCAGTTTGCAGCGTGCAAGTCTGTTCTGTTGGTTTCTTATTGCGTAATCCCAGGACTTCAACTTTCTTCTCTCACATAAGCCTGGTTTAAAAGAAAGAGACAAATCAAGGATTCGGGAAAATGCAAACTATTATGTCTTGTCTACTTGGCTCTGCAAAATTATACTTTCCTGTTATAAACAGTAAGCTACTTAGGGAAGAACTCCAGCATTCTGTCTTTCCCATGGTTGCGCATAGTATGTGCAGCAACTCCCTGTACTTGTTTAATTTTTTCAGTCAAAACAAGAGATTGTGGCGGTGCCTGCTCATTCAAAAATGGTACAACATGTTTCTTTTCCTCTTACCGTCAACCCATGCACCAGAAGACGTTTGAGCCAGAAGGGACCCTTAGAGTCAACCCCATTCTACAGAGGAGAAACTGAGGCCCAGACTCAGCACCTCATATAAGGTCATGCAGTGTGTTGTAAGTGGTAACGTTGAGTCTTGCTTAGCTCTAAGGTCTTCCTTGGTTTCCCTTTTCTCTAGCTTTCTCTGTAACAGTTATTCAAGTTTTAGGGAGAAAATATGGCCTGCTGAGTATGAGTACATTAGTTGTTTTCCTGTTCTCGAAATTGCACCACACTAGCAGGCAACATGATCAGCAGTCACTAGTTTTACAATAAAGCTTGTTTTTGCAAGTAGCATAAATCCTGGCTTTTCTCTTCGTTTCTAGGATATTCCAGGGCATACCTTCACCATTATGGACCAGCCTGGTCAAATGTGGTGAATGGACCATCTTTAGTAACAGCCTTGCTGCTCACAAACTGGGTTTATTTTAACCCATCTGAATCTCAGCCTCCTCGTTAAATAACGTGATCCCTGCATCCACATCCCACAGTTGCTAAGATATATTGTGTATGAAGTGAAACTATAAAATGGAAAGGGAATATGAGGTGTATTAAGGTGAGGGATATGGAGGGCAGGCCACTAAGTGAAGAGTTGGGACCAGCAGATGATGGCCGTAGGTGATTGGAAATCTTGTTTGTACTTTTGCCCAGAGACATGAAACAGACTGTACAAACGTCCTCTACGGGGTGACTTTTCATTCTGGTGGAAAAGAGGGAAGGGATGTGCTTCCTATGTGACTCTCTTGTAAGCTTAGCTTGGAAAGACAGAGTCTGTCTTGCGATAAACAGAGAAGTGGCCAGAGAAGTGATTTCAGTATCTCTTTCTTGAGTGATGGGAAACCACAGCTGCCTCTCCACAAGAAAGCAGAAGTGTGTTTGAGTTTGGGGAAGAAGTGGTGAATAACATTTTGATATATTTTGTAAAAGGAATAAAAGTATTATTTTTTAAAAAATATTTTCTAAAGCCATTATTGCACCTTGAGTACCTTCTTTGTATCTAAGCTTGCACCTTATAATGAGAAAGACACAAAAGTCATGTGTAATCAGGTCTCCATTCATGGGGGCTTTCCTTCTATTAATAGTTATCGGTAGACAATTACACAAGATTATCTGTGATTAAAAACCCAAACTGTGCTAAAAGGAAAAATTGTTGGGGGATGTCAGAGAAGAAAGATCCATGCATGTAACAGGGAACCAGTCGTCATTTGATGAATTGAACTGTGGATGTGAGATTTGGATTGTTATAAAGACAAAAACAGGCTGCTGTTCTAGGCAGGGACAAACCATGGGTTGAGGCCAGAATTTAGGGAAGAATATACGAGTCATGACTGGAAAAGGGGTTGGAATTTGGCAGATAATGGAGACAAAGATGGATAATTAAGGCTGGGATAACTTCTGGAGCACTCTCAGTCAGGCTTAGGGATCTAGATTTGAAGGAAGCATACTCATCTTTGTCGCATGTGTGCATGTGTTGTGCATGTTTCCAACAGTCCTTGGTAAGTGTTTGTGCTTGGAGATACCAGTGCCAGGTGCTGCCTTTGAGAGCTTCTGCTTGCTTTCCCAGTGACTAAGAACCAGGAAGAGATGAAACTTGGTCATTACAGAACACTGTGTGACACGGTGACCTCATACTTCCTGTTTCCATCCGAGAGGGGAGCTGGTGGAAGGAACCATTTCAGCGGAAGGCTGAGAATGGGGGACTAGTGGGCATCAAGGTTGTGAAGTTTACATTTCTGCAGAAAACCAGCCACACTCTTAGCAGGCAAAACATTGGAGAACCGGCAGTCAGATGAAGGAGTTGAACTTCAGTGGAATAGCCCCTGTGGCCCAGTGACCCATGAACAGGTCTAGGAATAGGGAACTAACTCTTCCTTCTGAGTCTTGTACAATTTCACTACTTCGCCAGCCAATCCTTGTTTGGAATTCATAGTCTAGACCAAAAGCTCAGTAGGGAAATAAATTCCAACATAATTTGTACCAGCTTTTGTGCCAGGACCTCAGAAGAATACTATTGGGTGACTTCCTTCGTAAACGGGAGGCCACTTGAAAAGAAGTGGGGGGCGTGTGTTCTTTCTCATTCGCAAATAAATTGTGACGTAAGCCATGCGGCTGGTGTCGAATGCACACAGGGAAGAGCACGGAGCACCCACCATTGGCAATGACAGGGACACCTTTCTTTCTTAATTATGAGTATGGCTTTGTTTTTGTGATTGTGGGATATTCAGAGGGACTGAGTGCCCATCCTCATGTGCTCATCGGGCTTGCAGAGATGGGGAACAGTGTGGTTTCCTTGGGTCAGCGCATAAATGGCTAGAGCTGAACCTCTAAGATGGTTCTTTTTTCCTGGAAGGATGCAGATCACTCATTAGTACAATGAGAGCAAGAAAAATCTACTTAAAAAAAAAATCTCAAACCCCAGCTTCCTTGAAGTTCCCATAAAATCCATACAGTTTAAGTATATAATTCAGTGATTTTTAGTAAATTTACAGAGTTGTGTAAGTATCAGCACAATCCAGCGTTACCCTCAAAATCTCCGTGGTGTCTGATGTGCCCAACCAATATTCCCACTGCAGCCCCAGGCAGCCCCTAATCTGCTGTAACGTCTCATGGATTTGCCTATTCTCGACATTTCAAATATATGAAATCATAAAATATGTGGTCTCTTGCATCTGGCTTCTGTCATTTAGTGTAATGTTTTTGAGGTTCATCTGTGTCATAGCATGTGTCTATATTTCATTCCTTTTTGTTGCTGAGGAGTATTCCATTGCATGGATAATGCCATATTTTATATATCCTTTTGTCAGTAGATGAATCGTTTCCATTTTCTGGCTGTTGTGAGTACTGCTGCTGCCATGGTTTACTGTGACTGCTGTAACAAAGACCACAGACTTGATGGCTTAAAACAAGAATTTATTCTCTCTTAGTTCTGGGAGACCAGAGTTTGGAAATCACGGTGTGGACAGGGCTATACTCCTCTAGGAGGCTCCCTGGGGGATTCCGTTCGTTGCTTCATCCAGCTATTGGTTGCTGGCAATCTTTGACTTGAGATCTCATCATTCCAATGTCTGTCTCCATCTTCTCATTGCTCTCTCTCCCTTGTGTCTGTCACAATTCTCTCCATCTCTCTCGTAAGCATATGTGTGGTTACATTTAAGGCCCACCCTGAGAGTTCAGGAGAGGCTGCCCCTCTCAAGATGCTTAACTTACTCAGCTCTTTTGCCATATAAGATAACATGCACGGGTTCCAGGGATTTGATGTGGGTATCTTTGGGGGAGCCATTTTTCATCTCTGAACATTCACATAAATTTTTCTTGTAGACATATATATGATTTCATTTCTCTTTGTAGATACCTAGGGATGGAATCGCTGGGTTGTCTGATAAATTGATGTTTAACTTTTTGAGAAATTGCCGAACAGTTTTAAGAAGGGGCTGTATCATTTTACATTCCTACCAAAAATGTACGAAGATTCTAGCTTCTCTATGTTTTTGCCAATTGTCTACCTTTTTTCAAAATCGTAGCTATTCTAGTGGGTACGAAGTAGTGTCTCATTGTGGTTTTAATTTACCTTTCCCCAATGACTAATAGTGCTGAATATCTTTTCATGTGCTTATTAGCCATTCATAGATAATTTTTGGTAAAGTATCTGTTCAAAGCTCTTGACTATCTTAAAAAGTTGGGTTGTCTTCCTCTTTTTGAGTTATGAGCTAGTCTCTTGGTTTCCACACCCTGGCCCAGCCATTGCCAGTCTTAAGGACAGCGGTGGCCGAGGTCACTGTAATTAGGAAGTGTGAAGGCCGCCTGGTTCCCTGGGTGCCTTGGGTTGGAACAGGCACCATCCCTGCATTGCGCCTGTGCCAGTCTGTCATTTGGTGCGTAGATGGGACTCACTAGTGGCCTTTTGGCCACCAAATACTATGTCAGGGAAGCCAAGAGATAGCTCGCCTATGCCCTAGAGACCATTAGCCAAGCGGTATTGTAGGCTGGCTGTTGTCCGATGAACAAGGGCGTTGACCAACAGAGCCCACAGTATATTCTCATTGTAGACTGATTTCTTCTTTGCTAGTGCTTATCACAATTTTAATTACATAGTTATTTCTGTGATTATATATTTAATCTTTCTCCCTTGCACTAGGCCGTTAAGTTCCCTGGGGACAGGGGCCGTGTCTATGTGATTTGTCACTCTGTCACTGGTCTCTAACACAGTATATGAGCCGTGGTAGGCAGGTGATCAATATTCGTTGGATCGAGCAAATGGGGATCCCTTCTCTGCTTTACAGTGGGTAATTCACGTGAAATTACTAAATTGTTCACTAACCCCTGAATGTGCTCTTTAGTGCCATATGTTCTAATTTTCCCCTTTGATTTCTCATTTCCAGCTATCTATAACTACAACGCTTCTCAAGATGTGGAGCTCTCCTTGCAGATCGGCGACACAGTTCACATCCTGGAGATGTATGAGGGTAAGTCCGGCCGGCCTTCTGCCAGCCCGGGGCGAGGGCAAAAACAGTGGACATTACTTATTAACAAAACATGTAGAGTAAACATCAACGCGCTTTACTGCCTGAAGCCGCGGTAGTAAAAATCCAGGAAATACTTAGGTGACACAATTTTGTACTGAGGGTGATTTCAAAACAGCCAGCTGAATACACAAGTACAGACATGCGCAGACGTGGGAGTCGAGACATGTGGATGTGTGAAGGATGCTGCCTTCGTGCTGCAGCCGCTGGGTGCAAGGATCAGCTGCAGAGCTGGCTCGTGGGCAGGCGCTTGGAACGTGGGGTTTGTGGTGGCTCAGAGGAAGCATTGCTGATTAAGGGTCTCTTTCTACTCAGCACTTAATATTGCCAGGTTGGGGGAAGAAACGAGGGAGAGACTTCCTGGGGTTGCTGTGATTCTTTCAGAGAATTAGGTCAAGACTTAAGCGGGTCCAGAAAACCTACTTGTCTGCTCCAACTAGGTGGGACGAGGGTGGCGGCTCAGTTAACCTGTTCGGGGGCTGCAGGGCAGTGCTTAGGGCCGCCCGTTTGTCTGCAGAGCGCCTGCATGTCCGCACCCACCCTGGGTTTCTAGCTTCAACTCTAGGTTCTCTAAATCCTAGGAGGAGGCTTCCTCCACGTAGCCACATTTCTAATCCAAACCCCCAGAGCACAATAAAGCATATTCAGGCCACTCAAGTTGGGGATCAAAGCCAAGAACAATCTTTAGGGGCCCAGTTACTCTCTCGGAAGGATGGTGTAGGAATGAGGTGGAAGCCAGACAGAATCAACAGGGACTCTGCATTTGCAGGGTCCGGCCCTCCATGTAAAACCGGTAATGGTGGAACGGCAAAGGTGGTCCTCCAGGACCCCGTGCGGGTTCCTAGGATGGGACAGGATGATGCAGGATGACGAAGGGGAGATGGGAAGACAGGAGAAAGGGAAGCCAGGTTTGGCCATAGAAAAGCCAAATCATCTGCCTGTCTGCACAGAAGACTCTGTTATTATTGCTGCTTCTCTTTAGTTTTTGGCAGAGGGTTGGGGTTTCACATTATCCTTTTCCCTTCTACACAACTCAGTGCAACCATATAGGTCCCAGGGGCAGGTGGAAGACAGAGACGCTGTGTGCACTCTTCCCTTTCCATTCTCTCTCTCTGCTTTCACTCTCATCCCAGGCCCAGCCAAGCATTGATTCCTAGTCACCACGACAGTCAACTTATCTTCTGGGGACTCCTTTGCTTATGAAAACCACAGTCCCCTCCAACCTCACGAGATTATACCTCTTTGTCAGGGGGCAGATTAATCTACTCCGTCTAGCCTCTGTGGACATACATTTTCCTGTTCAGGTGAAAAGCATATGTTCAATTTTTCTAACTTTTCCATATGAGCTTGGAAAGAATGTGTATTTAAGGGCCATTCGGTACAAAGTTCTAAGTATGATAATTAGATTCAAATTTCTTAGTCACTTTGCAAATTTGTTGTATGCTAACTTTTTTTCCGTTTTTTCCATTACTGTGCTAAATCTTCCACTGTGATTCTAATTTGTCTGTGACTCCTTACATTAATGTCAGTTGTTTGCTTTTATGCATTCTGAGACCTGTTTATAGGTGCCTACCATTTTAGAACTGTTACATTAAACAGTTCCAACTTTTCATTTCTGCTTATTAAACCTTTTATCTGCAGTTATGCCTTACTCTATTTTGTCTAAAATGACAGCCAACTCACTGGTAGTCCCAGGCTCCAGTTTTTACCCTCCTGGCCCTACAAGGCTGTCAGAAATGTTGCTTTGCTTCTCAGCCACTCGGATCTTTCCTTAAATCAGCAGATGCCCCAAGAGGGAAGCAGCCCCAGATGCTCGGCTGGTCTTTTTAGGTTTTGGTCTCTTTCAGGTCTTGACTTGATAATTCTTCACTGCTATGTTAACTCTCGCGCGCGCGCGTGCGTGTGTGTGTGTGTGTGTGTGTGTGTGTGTGTGTGTTGTTTTGCCAAGCTGTTCTAATTATCCTGCAGAGTGTGGGAGGGAAGAATGGAGAGTTGGTCTGAAGCAAAGGAAATGATGTTTTTAAAATATATCATTGAAATTCTTTCTTCATTTTTATGTGACCCTAGTATATTTTTCTGAAATGATTAATTGAAGAACTTTATCCTTTTAGGGTTCATATTGATAGTAATTTTAAGTGTGTTCACTGTTTATGTTTTACCAAATGGTCTCCTAGTTGGCCAATGAACATCCCTAAAGGCAGCAGTCCTGGGGACCAAGCTACAGTGATCACTGAGCTTAGTTAAATATAAATATAAACACAGGCACACAAACATATCCATTTCAAATACCATCAACTCAAGTCAAAAAACTCCAAAACCCACATGCTTCTAGTATATTGCAGTTCACGCAGCGGTATGCTTATAGGAAGTGCTGGCCCAGTTGACACTCATACAAAAACAGTTAACTACATCAGTGTTGCATCTTCAATGCGATGGTCCGTGTGCTGTAGGTCCTGCCAGCAAGAAGCCAATTTTCTTTGTAATTGCCACCGTAAAATACTTGCTGTGTCAGCCATAGAACTCTTTCATCTCAAAGAAGGATGTCAGTGCCTGTTCTTTCAAAGTGGGCACGTGTCAAGGTGTGAACAGGGAGAGAGATTTAGAACAGGAGTCTACATCGTGAGTTCACTGAGTTCATTTTCCACTGAGCGGGATGTCAGCGTGAGAGATGGATTATTATATGGGATTATATTTTTCAATAGTGTTTATTTTATGGGATTAGTTTTTTAAACAGCGCCTGTCTTTCCAGATGCCCAGCGATAGGTTCTTATATCTGCTAAGTACCTAGAGTTCTTGGCCAGAGTGTCAAATTCCTTTATTATTTTGGGCAGTTCAGGACTAGGCGCGGACAGGAGGGCTTTGCAAACATGAAACACGATGGAAATGCTGAGTAATAACTTGTCTTCTAGCCCTCCTTTGAAAAAATAAAACAGAAACACCCACAGGATGGGATGGAATGTAAGAGTGATGCTGGCACCATGTCATGGCCCCAGGGGCTTTGTGTCTGTCAGCTTCCTCCGTCTGCACGCTCTTCCTCACCCTGCCCCCGAGATACATGCATACCAGATCTGACTGTGCTTTTCCGGAGTGGACGTGAGTCCACCCAGACGTGAAAAATTCTGTTTTTTCCAAGACCCACAGCAGAATACCTTTTTCTGTTTCCTGCTCAGTGCTTGAATGAATAATTTCTGAGAGCAGTGGCTCCTTGAAGGCAAACCTGCTCCTCCTCCATCTACAGAGCCTGTGCCTACCTAGCTCCTGGCACACAGCAGATGCTCAGCAAAAGTCTGTTGAGTGAATAAGAGAAAATAGGAGACCAAGGCAAGCTGGTGTAAAGAGAGAGGATCAGAGGTGATTTCCACAAAACCCTGGATATTACAGGGCAGAGCTGTTGTTCCCCTTCCATGGGGGAAGGAGATGGGGGTACAGACGTTCCCCTGCCCTCCGCACATTGTAGGAGGATTTAGTCGTTGCTTCAGTTTTTGTTTTTAAATTCCAGCTTTATTGAGATATAACTCAAATACCATACAGTTTACTCATTTAAAGTATACAATTCAATGGTTATTTACTAAGTACACTGTACACAGAGCTGGGCAACCGTCATCACTATCTACTTTCAGAATATTTTCGTCACCCCAGAAAGAAGCTCATACCCATCAGCAGTCATTCCTCCCCTGGCTCTAGGCAGTGCGAATCTACTTTATGCCTCTGTGGAGTTATCTATTCTAGACATTTCATATAAATGAAATCAGACAACATGTGGTCTTCTGTGACTGGCTTCTTTTACGTAGCATAATGTTTTCAAGGCTCATCCATGTTGTAGCATGTATTAGTACTTCATTTCTTTTTATTGCTGAATAACATTCATCGTATGGATTTATGACATTATCCATTCATCAGGTGATGGACATTTGGGTCGTTTGGACTTTTCAGCTATTATGAATCTTGCTGCTATGAATATTCTTGTACAAGTTTTTGTGTGGATATATGTTTTCATTTCTCTTGGGTAGATACCCAGGAGTGGAATTGCTGGGTCATAGGGTAACTCTACGTTTAATGTTGGAGAAATTGCCAGACTGATTGAGCTCTGGCTCCAAAACAGGAGACCACAGTCCAAATGAGAGAGCTTTTATCACGCATTCCTGAACACTGATTTCTTCCTCTGACCTCACCTCTGAGCTTCATTTGTTACTAAAAGATGAGGAAAAGGAGTAGAATTGACTGAGAAGCTATGTACTGCTCATTCTTTATAGGTCCCCAGGAGTTATTTGCTTTCAGAGACTTTATCAGGGAACATAAATGCTTAAGGACCGAAGCCAGCGTCCTTGCCTTTCTTCTCTGGCACTGGCCTGCCTGTGGTCATTGCTGTATCTTTGCTTCTTTAACCGCGACAGGTATTTGGCAGGGATATAGCTATTATTGATCGTGAATGTTCTTTCCCACCCCACATCCACGGCAGAAAGAGCACTGATGCCTGGAGGTTCCAGTTGTGGTCATTTATTCATTCAGCATTACTTGCTGAGCACCTACTATGTGCCATGTGCATTTATTGAGCATGAGAGATGTTCTAGGCACTGCGGTCTCTTGAATGACAAAGTCCAAGTTCCTGCTCTCAAGGTTTACGTTGGAGGGATAGACAAAAACAAGGAAACGAAGTAAGAAAACAAAAAAGTTCAGATACGTTCTTAGGATTGCCATGGGGACAAGAGGTGGTGGTGCAGAGAAAGGAGGTGGAGCGCCATGGAGGAGGAGAAGGACTGCTTCAGATTAGGTGGTTTCGTCCCTGTCTAGGTTGACTGTCCCTGGTCAATACTCTCTGCTTCTCTTTATGTTATGGTCATTTCATTTAATTTTGGGTCACTTTTTAAATTGAAAGTGAACAAATGTAAGTGCTTTGAAAAATACATAGTGCCTTATAAACACAGGGTTTCAGCATCCTGTTACCACGGAGGGCTCCTCTCCTGTGAGCAACCACAGTCTGGTCTCAAGTGGTTTCAGACCCAGATGCCCCTGTCCCTCCTGTATTGGTTTCATCTATTTAATTCGTATCCATTGAATAACTCTTTTTCAAGCTCCACAAACCACTCACAAGCTTAAGAGAAAGAGTTACCGGTGTTAGCAGTGATTTCCGGGGTAAACACAACACAAGCAGCCCTTGTCGTCGGAACTAATAAAGTAAGGGAATGTCTCAAAGCTCTGAGCTCTACAGAGGCAGGCACAGCACAAAGTTTTTTATTATTTCGGGGCAATTTGGAAAGGAGAGCACAAATACTTGGAGTCAGAGGAGATGGGCACCCCTGAAAAGTTGAAAAGAAATAAAAAGAAGCATTTGTATATGGATAGGGGATCCCCAATACGCCCTTGTTATTTCTTCTCTATAGAACGAGGCTAGTTTTAACATGCAGCTTAATCAAGAAATCCACTGCCTTATAAGATGAAAAGGAATACAAATGGATTATGACTTTAGCTGCACGTGTTTTGAATCTCATCTTCATAAAGCAGGCCTTTGTGAGTAGGTATAGGGGACATGGTTATGACAGGTGAGTTACGTGACAATGCATTTTGTCTCTATGGCTGACAAAACTTTCTAACAGAGGCATGAAAAAGAGAGTGCTTTGGAAGATTTTTTTCAAGTGAAGGCTTAATAATCATCTGTCTGAGGTGCAGCAATAAGAAACCTGCCTTGGACCCTATGATACAGCATAGGTCCCTAACTTTTTGAGAATGTCTGATTCAGGAAGATGGGTTGTCACATTCTGCTATCCTGCGTGATAATCAACCTGGTAGCTTTCAAATCTCTTTCTTATTCCTCCTTTCTACTCATTTCTTTCTCTGTTCCGTGAACCAATGTGCCCAAAGGTCACAAGCCAAATGAGAGACAAAATAATCAAAATTGCTTTTAAAAATTAGCTCTTAATGATGTGTAAAAATTTGCTGAGTATAAACTCCAGTAGCGCCTTCGAGGTATTTGTAACCTTTGTTTACTTTTGTTACCCCACTAATCAACATAATTCAAAGTTTGTTGTAATTCAGAATCCGTTCGGTCACCATGATCTGGTTACAGAAAAAACTGCCTTTGAAAGACGTGAAAGGCAGTGAGCCCAGCAGCTTGGATTTTATGACAAGCGCTGCGTGCAAACATTTGGCATTAGCCCTGAAAACAAATTAGGCCATGTGGCATTTTGTTGAGTGTGCTTGGTCACTTCCCACATCTGTCTGACCTTTACCTTAACTGCAGCTTGTAAGCTACTGCTGTTGGGGACATATGTTCCTGAGATGTTTTTTCCACAAGAGTTGTGTGGCAGTAGGAGTGTGTTTACCAGAAAAAAATTAATTAAAAGGAGGGCCAGTGAAAAGTGTTATCTCAGAATTAATCTTACAAAAAGGAGAATGCCTTCTCCTATTTCTCCTTTTGAGATATATTTGAATATGTTTTTCTCTTTTTTTTTTTTTGAGACAGAGTCTCACTCTGTCACCTCAGGTAGAGTGCAGTGGCATCATCAGCTCACTGCAACCTCGAACTCCTGGGCTCAGGCAATCCTCCTGCCTCAGCCTCCCAAGTAGCTGGGACTACAGGTGTATGCCACCATACCTGGCTAATTTTTTCTATTTTTGGTAGAGATGGACTCTCGCTCTTGCTCAGGCTGATCTTGAACTTCTGAGCTCAAACGATCCGCCTGCCTTGACTTCCCAGAATACTAGGAATACAGGTGTGAGCCACCGCGCTCGGCCGAGATATATTTGAATATGCTTCTAAGTTTTCATCTTTAAAACGTACATTATTCAAGTATAGGCATATATAGAATCTTCTAGTGTAGAGGTCAGAGCTCTTTCTTCAGTGCTACCTTCATTCCTTTACTCTGTCTTGAACTGGTACTGGAGTTGATTTATTTGGGCAGCTCTTATGCACTTAAGGAGGCAAGCTCAGCTGAAAGCAAAGATGCTTTTGGGAATGCTTTGGAGGGAGAAAGTTCCCAGGAGCTTTCCGTGTTCTGCAAAATCAGACTCCAAGGTATGTTGGTTGGATCAAGGGGTCAAAAGGGGCCAGTGTAGTGGAGCAGGCTTCTTCCACCCCATGCCACACGTACCCACTATGGCTGCCTTTCCACCTCTGACTGCTGGGCCGCTCACATTATTTGGTGTGTAACCTTTATTTAAAAAGCCTTCGGTGTCTTATCTCCACGTAAAACCACCATGGCGCTGGGTAAGACTCAGTTAAAGAGTAGCATAAGGAAAAACATGAGTATAAGGAGAAAGTCTTAGAGGAAAGTTCAAAACGGATTGAGGGAAAATGAGCATAAGATATTTCTCCTCTTGCTTCTATCTGGAGAACAGGTTAAATACATGCCTCTGCTTTGTTCATAGAAATGTAAGTGTGATTTAGGATCTTTAAAAGCATATGATGATGAAAGAATTCAAAGACTCAGTATTGTCGAAATGTCATTCCTTCCCAACTTGGTTTATAGATTCAGTGCAATCCCAATTAAAATTCCAGCCAGTTATTAACATCATCTCTTCTACCGTTTTCTCAGGGCAGCGATGTTACTGTGTTGGAAAATAATACTACTTTTCTTATTCGGCAATACAGCTCTGGAGTGAAGCTTCCCCTTGCGTGGTGTTCCAGCTGCTTATGTATGTCTCGACTTTGTCATCAGCAATTTAGGAATAATTTAGAGAGGTTCTGCTCCTTTCGGGGAGCACAGACACAATCCTCAGAAAAGTAATTAAAAAGAACTCCAAATAGAGTCATCCCTGTTGGAATCAAAAGACATCCCTAAGAGCTGGAGATAGTTGGGTACCTTCAGTTTCTCACTTGTCTGACACTATTAAACACCCCTCTATATACCGGGCATCGAGCTGAGGACTTCAGTATACTGAATCTCTGTTCTTATAATCCTGGGAGACCAGAGTTACTGATGTTCTTTTAATTGTTGTGAAAACCAAGGTTAAAAAGCCAGAGGAAGCTCGCACAGCTGTTAAATGGTAGGGCTGCGATTCCCACCAGGGCCTCACAGAATCCAGCCACGGTGTTCTTTCCACAGTGTGCGACCCTTCGGGAGATGATGCTTATGCTTTGGACTTAACATATGGTTTTCCAGAGGGGGTGAGGTTCTTTTTCTTTTTAAATGGTTGTCAGACATTTTTGCCATCACCCCAAATGTGTCTACATCGGGGTGAGCTCATGCCTCCTCTCGTGGCTCTTCCATGCAAACGTGCCACTGTGGCCAGGTGGTCCGGCTGCTGCCCTCATGAGAGATCAGGGATTGGGGTTTCTACTCCCAAACTCCCTGAGGCCCCACGGAGTCTAGTGTACTTCCTTATAAAAGATGGGCCTCATTAAATATATCTTGATTAATTGTACCCTCCTCTGGTTTGTGTTTCAAACTCACAGTGCTGATAGATCCAACGCTACATCCTGCCATTTCAATTTTCTCGAGCTGGTTGTGTAAGTTAGAAAAATTCATCATGGAAGAGCGAAGTTAGACTTTTACTAAGCACTAACCGCTAGCAGGATTATTTTACTTTAAAAAAGAAAGGA
Source organism: Avahi laniger (assembly GCA_963575035.1). Lineage (NCBI taxonomy): Eukaryota > Metazoa > Chordata > Mammalia > Primates > Indriidae > Avahi > Avahi laniger. The sequence goes on from CAUYSK010084467.1 coordinate 25,436, forward strand.
AAAAATCCACATGCAGAAAATATAAAGGGAATTGGCAAACCAGAGCGGGGATGTTGTCCAGCCTGGAGGAAATGTTATTTCCGTCCTCTCGCTGAGCTCTGTGGGGTCTGGGAAGGCCCAGAGAGGTTTCCCAGCTTTGCAGCGGACATTTGGATCTGTCACCTCTCCGTTCTGTGGATGTGAGTTAGCTCCGTTCCTCCCCCATCACCACCTGGGCCACGTCCCTCTGCTTGTCCAGGGAGGTATTTGCTGGTTGAAAATAGAAGTCTCTGACATCACCACGTGTTGTAGGCCTCCGGAAGAAACCTTCTTGGTGCTTGTAGCTACAGACTTAGATTTTATGGTGTTACAAGATTTCAGAAATAATAGAATATTTTTGTGGAAGGAAATATAAGAGAACGAAGCCTTTGACAGTGGGAGAAATGGAGTTTCCCGGAGCTGGTTATTGTGGAGCCAGGACAGAGAACCAGGCCTTCTGATTTCAAAAATGTTCTCTTTATAAAGGAGCCGCGCCTTGTCTTTTCCAGACATTCTGGCCTCCTGGGCAGGGTGCTGTCGCCCTACCCATCTTTACCCACTGGAGAGATTTTACAAAATACTCCCTAACTTAAAACACATCAAAATGATGCTTTCGTTGGTCAGAAAAATCCTCAGAGTCCCCCCTAGAAATTGCCCGAGTCTGCAGAGTATTCATGACTCTCTCCTGTGTGTGCCAGTATTTCCAAGCATTGCCATTAAAAGCCCTTTCATGTTGAGTGACTTGTTTATGGATCTGTTTCCTTCCTCCTTGAAGATGATGTCTGGCACGCTGGTGTTCAGTAAGTGTTTTTATGTATAATGAATGAGCGGCCACATTAGTAGTGTAAGTCCTCAGCTCAAATGTACCTACTCAGAGAGATTTTCTAACCATGCTTTCTAAAGTAGCACCATCCCTATGAGTCAGTTTCCCACATGGCTCTATTTCATTGCTTCATAACTGTTAGCCCTTTGTGAAATTACATTTTTGTCCATGTGCTTGTGTGTTTATGCATACATGTTGTTTTCTTTCCATCATTAAGTAAGATTTAGGATATGGAGACATCGAGGTCTTGCCTTTCTAACGTGTAGCTATTTGTTGGCTGAATAAATGAATCTCCAATCTGCGACTGAACTTTTCAAAATAGCAAAGCTCGTCCAGAATGAGTTTTGGAGCATGGCGTGAGTAATTAAGATGAATAATGTCTTCGGGAAGACACAATACAAAGTCAAGGCATGGAGAAATAGTTCTGTGATTTTTCACTCATGACTCAAACTTGTTTCAGAGGCAATTTCAAACAGAAATAGTCGTATTTGTGCAATGCGATTCTGTATTACTTGCAGGTGGTTACTTTGCAGGGTAATATTCATTGGGTAGTGCAAATTTTCACGGTTTTTTAAAAATGCCGTAAAATTTGTATTCAGCGAAAATACACTCATCTCAAGTATAGAACTCAATGAGTTTTATCAAATGAATAAGCCCATGTTCCTGACACTCTAGTCAGGATGTGGAACGTGTTCCTCACCCCAGAGAATCCCTTGGTGCCTTGTTCTGTACAGTTCCCACCCTCAGCACACAGCCACTGATCTGGTTCAGATCACCATGAATTAGTTTTACCTGTTAGTCAACTTTATTTCAGTAGAATTATGTGTCTATTGTGTTAGGACTCTTTCACTCATCATAATGGTCACGGAGTAAAGTTCACCCTATCAGGGTACAATTCTGCAGGCTTTGGCAAGTGTGTACCATCATGGAGCATAGCCACAGCCAAGGCCAAGAACTGTTGTATCGGCCTCCCAAGTTCTCCCAGGTGCCTTTGTAGTCAACCCCACGCCACCGTCGGCAACTACGGATCTGTTTTCCATGCCTGTCATCTTTCCTGTGCTCCGTTCTGGCTTACCAGGATTTATTGCTGTATTTTTTTTTTTTTTAATTTTATCAGCTATATGTGTCTGTAAGTTTAAAAGTCAAAATCATTCCTACAAGGTTTATAATGAAAAACAGCAGTCCCTTCCTGACCCCTCCTGATTTCTGAGGAGTTTCAACTGTTGCAGAAATCTTAACAACTCCTTTAGCCAATTTTTGTGGTATATACCTCTTCTTTTCCAAATGACTGTGCTTTTAAACTTGACATTTCTGTTTTTAATTTTATTTATCTACTTTTTACTGGGGAAGATGAAGATTTAACTTTCCTGTACTCTCCACCAACTACGCAAACACCCATTTGTCTCTAATATGGATAACCAAATACCGATATAATTTCTTTTTTTACCAGTTATTATTTGGATTATTATGCCTATAAGCAGCAGAGATTGTGGGATGTTCCTTGATTTGTTTTTCTAGAGCTAATTCCTTTTTTTCTTGGTTCTCTTTGGACCTACCTCTGTTTCATACTCAAGGTTTCTGACAGAAGTGTTTACCTCCTTTGAATGTGTTCAGACAAACAAGATAATTTCTCAGTTCCTCCTCTTCTTGGATTCATTCCTCATGGAACCTTCTGTCATCCTGCCTCATTTTGGACTGGTAGCTCTTTAGGCCGATTTTATAGCTCTCTTTCTGAGATCTCCCTCTGTCATCTGTCTCAGGGTCAGAAAAACAGAAACTAACTAGACATTTCAACAGAGCTAGGGTTGACATGCATTTGTGTATACATAGATTAGCACCTCTGTTAATTTTGACCAGTCTATGTCTATGAGAAGTCACGCATTCACACAGATACCTTCAATCCAATCTAGCAGCACAGGGTTCAATCAAGGATTTTCCCTTCTTGTGCTTGTAACTCCCTTCTGTGACAGTAAGAAACCCGACTTCCCATATTCTTAATATATTGACTCATTTGATCAATTCCCTAGCATATAACCAATCTCCTGTCTTAATTAGCACACTGTGTCCCACGCAGACACCACCCCCATCTCGTCCTTGCTCTGATACCCCATTCCGATACTACCCCCAAGCCCCTGTGCAGATGCCCCCTTGCGCCACCTGTACTCTGACACCCCGTCTGCCCTCCTCACTTGCATGCCCATCTCCTTCTGCCTGTGCCCTGACATGCCGGCCAGTCTGCCCTCCCGCGGATGCCCTCCCCTCCCCCACTGCAGATGCCCAAGTCTCTCTGCTCCAACAAATGGCGTCAGGACTCAGTTGTTCAGGAAGGGAAGGCGAGGGGCCAGGATGCATCTCCTGATTCCGTCTTCCATTCCCCAAGGTTGTCCTTTCTTCAGTCTTCCTATACCAAAGAATAATCCTGACCACTCATTGGCTTTAGCCAAGATCTAAAAACCCTCGAGTATTTGCCTGTTCTTCCCCATTCGTGGCTATTCCCAGCTAAGTCTTGAGCAACTCCTGTGGGTTCACCTTAGATCCTGCAATGTCCTGCATCCTTTCATTGCTCCCCATTTCCAGGGCACCCACCAGCCTCCTCGCAGGTGTCTTCCTCTTTCTACTACGTCTCACCTCCCACGATCCATGCTCGGATAGCAGCCAGGATGCTCTTTGAAAGCATAAGGCGTGATGACATTTGAAGCCCTCGGTGCATCCTGTTGTGCTTAGATTAAACCTCAGGTTTATTCCGTGGTAATAAATTAATAATACCCATATCTGTGGCGATTAATCCGGCCTGCACATTAGCATCACCTGGGGAACTTTTGAAAAACACTAAGCCTGAGTCCCACCCAAGTCCAGTTAAATCAGAGTATTTGGGGGTGCAGCCCAGGCGTCGGTGGTATTTTTAAAAGTTCCATGGTAGGTCTCATGGGCGCCCAGGTTGAGAACCATGCCTCCCTCTAACCACCTTCTTGTTGCCTCCTCCCCCTGTCCCTCTCTGCACTGAGCTCTGGCGATTGCATTTGCCTTCTGTCTTTGAACTTGAAGCTGATCCTCTCCTCACCACTTCCTCACTCGGTTTGTTTCTGCCTGTAAGTTTCTTTCCCCAGGTCTTTTCATGGTGGTTCCTGTTAGCCTCTCAGAGTGAGCTTTCCTTGAGCATCTTACCTGAAATAACGTCTCACGTTATGCTCCTTGAGCACTTCTTCATACTATCATTGTCTCAGGTCATCTTATTTATGTTTTTTTTTTTTTTTTACATCAGAGTATAATCTTCATGATGACTCTTGCTCTCTCCTATACTGTGATGCTTAGATTAATGCTTAATAAATATTTGTTGGGTGACTGCTTGTAGCTGAGAGAAGAGCCAGGCGAGAGATCTGTGAGCGAGAAAGTACGCAGTAGCTAGAGAGACATTTGAAATGAACTGGAACAGGAGTCTTGACTGATGGAGATTATCCGAGAAGCCAGACAAAGTAAGTAACTGTGGAATTGGGAACTCTCTGATGTTTCCAAATTAGAGAGGACAGGGTTTTGTCTGGATTGGGGTAGCCCCAGGAAAACAGAAATGACTTGTTATCCTACTGGAAGAACAGCCCTTAGTATAGAATAACATTAGGTGTTCACGGTGGTTGCTATAAATTTACTTTTCGAGACTGTCCTTTCAGCTCAGTGTAGGGCCGAGTAGCCCTCTGGACTCACCTCCTCATTCCCTTCATTTTAATAACGTAATAACTAGAGAAAGCCTCTGGGGTTCTGACAATCAGTTTACACTCTACCCGTTGATTACAGATGCTTAGTGATACACCCTTCACTGTCTCTTTGCTTCAAGATGCAAAGCGTGATAGCATGCCATGTTTAATTATGATTGTCTTACTTTAAATATTTGGGATTAATTGGAAAATTGTGTTCTTGCTTGTATGACACCCCACATTTGCAATGTGGAAATGAGCAAACATACTCGTGAACTCTTACCACATCCCGTGTGGTTATTAGCCATTGAATTTATGGAGTCCTGGCAGTATATGATTAAAACCCCAGAGATAGACAGTGTTCTCCTACTCCCTGACGCCAAAGAAAATGAGCGTTCACTTTCACAAATTCAGCATGGTAATTTTGTGCCTTTAGATAGGGATTATACACACACCACAATTCTAGAGAAAACTTAGGAGGTTAAAAAAAAACTTTTCAACAATGACAGGTTTCGGAAGCGTAATTCTGTGATGAATGGCTGTGCAAAACACTGTTTACAAACGTGCAGGTAAATTCTCCTCTGAGAGTGGAACGAAGTCTGTATTTTGACAGCTTGGCTTTATAGGGCATAGAAAGATGGAAACTGCTTGGAAGAGATGAAATTATTGTTTCTCAGCTTGTTGCCCCAGCGCTCCCACCTTGTCCCGGGATGACATTGAAGCCGTTCATTTATGCAAAAGCCATTTTCATGTTTTCACAGGACCAAGCAAGTGTGTACAGATGGGTTCAGACTCTTGAGACCTGGGGAGAGATGCTTACCTGGGGGTGTTCTTACACCTGCCTCACTTACACATGGGCTTCCTAGACTAAGGGCAGTGTTTTCTGTTCAAATACCTTTTTCTCAACCATGTGTCTTGACGCAACCACAAGTGCACAGCCTAGTATCCCACTCCTGCCTGTAAAATGTGGCAAATCCTTTAAATTTGTGACTGCCATTGACAGTTTAAAATTTGTGAAAATATGATTGAATCTGTGCCCAAAGAAGGTAAACTCTATTTTCTACTTGTAACACGGACAAAGTAGATTATGTGTCTTTTTTCTGGGTGATTTCATATAGAGCAAATTACAAGAAAGTTCTAGAACCCTGTTGACAGGTGCCTGAACTTTTAAGTGCAGTTCGCTTCTGCTCACTTCGTGTGATGCCTTACATGCGTCTGCTATTTACTACAGGGTTTAGTTAGGCAAACTGACCATGTTGACGCCTTAGTTGATAGGCATGGGAAATGAGGGCGCTTATTGCCGTGAACAATCTGTAATATAAAGTATCCAGTAAATATTTAATATAAAAAGTCTGTTCACAGACAGAATAAGTTGTATGCTCCCTCTGTAAGGTAGAGGGTTAGAAAATATCCATAGGTTTATGTGTCTTTATTAGAATTTCTAAAGAAGTTAAAGCCTTTACCTGAAACCTCAGCAAGCAAACCCACAAAATATTTTTATTTGGGGGGAGGATGCTGATACTATTACCAGGAATTGCACAAATGTTACTTTATTGTTTGTTTGGAATTTTTTAGGTGCAAATATTTGTGCATATAAGATTTGCTATTCCAGTTTAAAATTATTCCAGAATAGTGGAAGAGTTAGAGCAAATATAAATTATTTTAAAATATCTGTTTTAATAGTATAAGACGACTTGCAGAATGTCTGTACACAGTGAAAGTCCATGTTCATTCATGCAAAACCTCTTACTGAGAGGAGCTTTTCATGCAAGGTATTGAGGTGATGAGAGATTGGGGTGATTTCCATCCTGGTTTTTTTTTTTTTTTGCTTGATCCTTGGTAAGGCTAGGTTTTAAGTGAATTTTAAATCCTATCATTAAAAGAATACAGTTCTAAAATAGATCTGGATTTTCATTATGTAATAAACTAAAATGTTCATATTCTAACATATCATCTGCTAATTGTCTCTTGGGTTCCATCCCAGGATTGCTAACAGAACACGAGAATATATATTGCTAACGTATTACCTGGAAAACATAAAAGATTTTGTGTTCTCTTATGCCCTGACAGGTTGGTACAGAGGATATACCCTCCAAAATAAATCTAAAAAGGTATGGCTTATCATTGAATTTTCTATTTCGTTTGAAATCTGTCTGCCAGTTTTGTGTTGTGCTATCTGATCCCCTTATCTGCTCACTGTTATCTGTAGACCTAGTTTGCTTTCTCTTTGATGGCTCTTCCTTTGATTTGAAAGCAAATTCTCTGGCCTCAATGCTTAAGTGTGATAATGCAAATCCCATAAACTGTATTCCCCACCAGGCAATTCAAGGAGACATAGAGGACTTCTTACTCCAAGCACAGTGGAAACACAGCAACGCTGTTCTAGTGGGGTCTCTCTTTCGGGGAGGAAGGACCTGTGCTTCTCCCTCTGCCCTTTACTTCCAACACTAAAGTCCAGAACAAAAGGTTCTCCCAGTTTCCACTCAATTCTTTCCTTCTTTGTAAACTAGGATTAACCAAAGTAGCGGTTTTCAAACTGTGAGCCTTACAACCCCGATATACATCATGAAGTCAGGATAGTGGGTTATAGCCAATATTTTCCAAAATATGAAGCTGAAAAGTAGAGAAGAAAATAAGATGTAATGGTAAATATTATTTCATAAAAACTTTAGGTATATATTTTTATGTATTTTTAAATTATATTTTATGTGTAGTGCTAGCCTGCCATAAAAATGTGTCTCTTGCTGTTCCTCGTGGGCAGAGTTTGAAAAATACTGACCTAGACAGTTCTTTTTCCCTGTGCCAAAATTGCTAATCATCAGGCTAAAGAAAATCTATTAATTATGTTAATACCTCCCACAGTTTCTTTTAGGTCTTGTCAGCACTTTCTTTTGGATACCGCTCGCTGGGGCAGCGAAACATGTCAGCACTTTCTTTTGAAAGAGCAAAGTTGATAGGGCCTTATTATTTCCCAGTTAGTTCACACGCCAAAAAGCGAATTAGGAAAGGGATGAGAGAAATGTTTTAGAATTTATCAAAAGGGAGTAAAAAAAGAGCCCACAGTTTTTATTCTTTACATACAGCATGAGATCGACACACTCCTACACAGGTAGGCTAGTGCTGGGCACCCAACTCTCAGAAGAGTACAGAGCCCAGAAAAACACCTTTCTGCAAGGTATGGGCCATAAAAACCAGCACTGTTTTCTGTGTTTTTGACACTTAATTCACACCCAGTATTTGCACATGTGTGTGCATGCGCACATTTTGTTAACTTGGTGAACTTAATAATCTAGCAAAATAAAAGAGATTCTAATGCAAGTATCAACTCCCACATTTTGGTCTTTTTGTCTCTGCCCAAACCCTGATACTGAATTTTTCTACCCACAGTTAGATTCTTGAGCCACGTGTCTTCTTTTCCAAACTAATTAATTTCTTTTACTCTCTTGCTGACTTCAATTTCTCTGGGCCGTCAGATAGAGACTTAAGAGGCGGACGTGCAGGAGTGAATGAGAACAGGATAGGACTAAAGGGAAGACCTTTCTCTGGGGACCCTCAGTGACTCAGAGCACCTGGTTTACTGCCACTCCTGCATCTTAGCCCTGTTTAATTTGCTCTTAATGATGGAACTGGTAGTTACTTCAAAGCATGATTAGAGTTAACAGCTTTGATGCCCTGAATTTTTTAAAGAGTAAGACTACTCACATCACTTAATTAATTCCCAATCCTTCTTTTTTTAAAAAAAAGTCAACTTTTAAAAATAAACCATTCTCAGATAAAATCATGATGAACTTAAGGAACAAACAAAATTCTTGATTTTTTAACTGGTCGATGTCAGTTATGTTGAAACAAGGCCCTGTACCACAGGTCTTCCTTTTTATAGTATAGAAGATTGTTTTGATCATAGAAGACCTTGGTTTCTAAGGCATCCTGTGATTTCCTAATACTCATCCCTCTGTGTTCCTGGGGGGTTGGTTCCAGGGCCTCCCTTGGATACCAAAATCTACAGCTGCTCAAGTCCCTGGTCTACAATGGTGTAGTATTTGCATGTAACCCACACACATCCTTCTGTATACTTTAAAGCACCTCTCGATTACTTATAATACCTAACATAACAATGTAAATGCTGTATAAATAGTTGTACCATATTGTTTAAGGAATAATGACAAGGAAAAAAGTCTGTATGCGTTCAATTTTTTTTTTCCCCCAAATACTTTCAGTCTGCAGTTAGTTGAAGCCACGGATGTGGAATCTACCATGTGGAGGGCCGAATATGTAGAAATCCATCTAGCTAGTAGTGCCCCTGTTGTCTGCTTTGAAAAAAAAGATGGATAGGGTGTCCCGCTAGGATCTAAATGACAAGTTCTGGATGTGTTTTTAATTTTTTTGTATTCATGAAAGTGTTCTTAAAACCCTTAAAGCTTAAAACCTCACCCTTTAGAAGGGTTATTTCAGTAAGATCTCTTCTTTGTTCTTGATAATTAAAAACTTTGTATTAATAATTGAATGAAATGTTGGCACGAACAAGGGCCATGCATTTGTGTGCTGATTTTTTTTTTTTAAGTTGAAATATTTTTCTTGCGGAGAGATCTAGGAAAAACAGAGGGAATTGAAAATCAGTTGTCATGAACAATGATCAACTTTTGACACCCCTTCATTAAGAGATCCGGCCCATTAGAAATGCTCTGTTAATGCTCTGTGCCTCATTTCCCGCTCCTTAGAGGAAGAGCTGCTTGAAAGGCCTGTTATTTTAATGGAAATGTGTGCTGTCATTTATAAGCTGACCCAGCCATTTAGAGTGGTGATAAAAGGAGCTAGTGGTTTTACAAATTGAAGAAGCCAAGAGCTTTTCCAAAACTGATTATCGATCCTGGCAGGATTGTGGGGGTGTGGGTAAGGGTAATGCCTAGAAACTCATTCATTTATTTTTTTATTCAAGTGAGTAGGTCGCATTGAGGAAAGAAAAGCGGAATTGAGAGAGAGACTGTAAATCAGAACTATATTACCCAGGCTCACTCTGGCTTTCTATGTGTCACAGTGGCATAGGAATTTGTCAGAGCAGTTAAATGACTGTAAATGTCAAATGCCATCATGGAAAGACGATGCCTGCAAATGACAGTGGCATTAATAATACACCAAAGTAAATATTCTCTTATTATGAAAATCATTGTGTCTATACACCCAGTATAAATTATCTGCTTATGATCTACTTAGATGCTACAAAATCCATCATTGCTTATTTGTATTTCTGAATACTTTCTTGGCTATTTCCCAGTTATGAGGAGAGACCAGTCACCAGGTTATGAATGCATGAAAATTTTAATTGGTCCTTAACCTTCTTTTTTAAAAAAAATTTTTTTTGATTGCGGTAAAATATTTTTAATCTAATTTATCATCTTTAGCATGGTCCTTTACGTTCTTGATTTGAAAAACCTTCCGCAAGGACATTCCTTTGGACTAGCAGTGTTACCTTTTATTTTAAGCTCCAGATGTGGATCCTCATAACTAAAGTTTTCATCCCTATTCAGTGCCCTCCCCTGCCCTTTGTTTATGAGTTGTGGACATTTTTTTTACATTATGGTAAAATACACATAACATCAAATTTACTGTTCAGACCGTTTGTAAGCGTACAGTTCAGCCGAATTAAATACGTTCACATTGTCGCGCAACCATCACCACCATCCATCTGCAGAACTTTTTCATCTCCCCAAACTGAAGCTCTGTCCCCATCAAACACATTCTCCTCCCTCCCGGACCCCAGCACCCCCCATTTGCCTTTCTGTCCATGAATCTGACTCCTGCAGGTGCCTCAGAGGACTGGAATCGTACAGTATTTGTCCTTTTGTGCCTGACTCATTTCACTGAGCAGCACGTCCTCAAGGTGAGTTGATGACGTCCAAGCGTGACTCTCCACAGAGATGACTGTCAGCAAGTCATTTACCTCGGCTCAGCAGATGGAAGAAATTTCCTCGGGCATCCTAGGTACAGATCTGGAGCTTCAGAACTCCAAAAATCAGGCCCCAAAAGAATTGCACACACAATTGAACTTTGGTTTGTTTTCATTGGTTTGACTGGTTTTCCAAAGTGGCTTTGCATCCTGTCCCCATAGTGAAAGAGGTCAGTGTGCCCCTTTTTCTGTGTGTGTTCTTGGTCTTACCAATAACGGATTGGAATGGTGCTTTCTCACGCACACACCCCACACTTGCCCCTTTCTCAAAGCGAAGAGGAAGAAGGTGGCGCTTTTCTTTTGGATCCTTCTGCATGGTGGGCAAGGATGGCCATTCGCCTCCGACTCGGGCAATTACAGGATCCGTGCAGTGCTGGGAGCAGCTTAATCTCAAATGTTCTTGCTGTTTCCTGTTTTATTGGCAAAGAATGAAAAGGGAGAAAGAAGAGTATTTCACAGACAAATATAGTACATGTCGCTGGACACAAGACCAGCCACTGTTGGTGTTCTCTCGTCTCTAGTCTCTGCGTGGAGTAAGGATCACTGTGTACATACGCATCTTGGACCCCAGTTCTCTGGACAGCGGCACATCCTCTCCCACCTTTGTGGCCAGCCACCCCTGATGCACGGTATCCACAGAGTTTGTGCCAACTCTTACAGGAGCAGAGCTAGGGACGATTGAGCCAACAGTACCAACTGCATGGGCTCTCCTATAGAAAAATGCCACTGAACAAAAATCAGCACTGCCTTCTCCAGCTGGCATCTTCTCTGCTTGTGGTTGAGCACATCATAGAGTGATACAGCAGAAGCTTTTGGTATTTAAGAAAATCCACATCTAGGACTTGCTTCATCTTGATTAGATCTGGTCCTCAATTCTTCAGTTCTACCCAATGGGTTCCTGTCTTTTTCTTAGGTCTTTCTGGGCCTTAGTTTTTTTCCCCCACGGACAGCGTCAAAATATTGACGTAGCATTGCCTCTTAGGGATATATTAATAGAATGAAGAGCAGCCCGAGACTGTGAAGTGCTTTATAAAAATAACAGGTAACTGACGCTCATTGATTTGGGTGCATTTGGTTTAAGCAAAAGTGGAATTACTTTAGAAAAGCACTCAAATTTTTTGGGCTACTGAGTACTGTGTAGCTTCTGTCTCATTCATTATGGGAAATCCTTTAAGGGAAGCATCTCACGGCACATAGGATCTGAGCAGTTTTAGGAGCTCATCATTAAACTCTTTACCATTATCGTGGCTCTGAGCTGACCCGGGCATGTTTACCTCTTCATTTATGAAGCATTTATTGTGCGCTCTTTGAACCCAAATCTTAATTTCCACCCATTCCACATTTCCACCATGCCGCTGCCGAGGTGACCAATGTTACCAATGTCCTGCAGACCTGACCCCAAGGTTTAGCTATTGTCCAGGTGTTGCCATTAATTCTTGCCGTCATTTATTCTCTTGACTTTGGGCTGAGGTTTTTTTTATGGCCTTCTAAACCAAAGTTCTTTTCTCTGTAGGGTATTTTCCCTGAAACGTATATCCATTTGAAGGAGGCAACTGTGGAAGACCTCGGGTAAGTTCTAATCTTGAAGATTCCTCAATAATAATGAAGATATAAAATTGTCATTAAAGAATACCTTATATACATTAATATCACATCAGTTCCACTTCTCCTAATATGACTGAGAAATGAATAAAAACTTCTCCATGATATAATTCCTTCCTCTGTCCTCTCTTTCTATAATTGCACCTGCCTGGCATTTTCCCCCAGAATACTAAAGACAGAAGTAATAAACTTGTATTTGCTACCTCTCACTGATTGCGTGTGTTGGGGACAGGGGAAGGGGTTGCATGCATGAACATTTGGAGCTGTTTGGCTGGGAAGCCCCGAGAAGCCCCCAATTTGGGGTCTTTGAGACATACATGAGTAAACAACAGCCTGCACATACCTGCTCTGAGCCTGGGATAAGTCATTTTGCCTCAAGTGCACCTGGGTTTTTTTTAGTGCAAGTTGGGGAAAACAGTGTGGCCCTGTGTTGGTCAAGAGCTTGGAGTGAGGTTCAAAGGCCATACTGTGTGCTAATGTGCTCTGCAGATAAGATCTGTTATGCTTGGCTGTTATTTCTTGCCTACCTCATTCATCCTGGGAAGTACTACCTTTGCAGTAGTTAAGAGTGAGATACTCAGCCCTAGTGACAGAGAGAGGCTGCTTAGGGGGTGATTCTACAGGCACGAGAGTTCTGGAGGCTCTAAGGAGCCACTGGGGTAGGGCTCGAGTCCCAGGGCTGATGTGGAGGAGAGTGAGGTCGAGGGAAACTCGGGCAGCTGGATCCCAGAGCTACACGGCCTCAAAGCTAAAAAGAACATTCTCAGTCGTGGATCAGCGCCAGCATCTTATAGTCGAGAGGTGCAGATGTGCCCAAATTCACACAGCTCTTTGTTAGCAGAAGCAAAAAGCAGATCTCCTGTCCCCTTGAGAAACCCAATGACCCAGTGGGCCATTCCTGGGCAGCCTCGACTGTCACTGCGACGTTGGGGGAAAGGCGGCGTGGGAGGCATATTCTCACTAATTAGGGTTGCCAGATAAGGTGCGGGGTGCCCCGTTACATTTGCAATTCAGATAACGAGTAATTTTTCGTAGTATGTCCCAGATATTTCACAAGTCATACTTACTCTATCTGCGGCACAAACGCACCTGGAAATTCTGCGTTTCTCCTTGTTGCATCTGGCAGCCCCACCACTGATCCGCATTCGTTAGCTTGTTCTCGTTCTCTCCTTTCTCCAATCATAAAAGTACCGGAGAGGATTTATGTGAATAAACGAATAAATGTAGTGTCTACTTTTACGTAAGTCTTCTGTGAGTAAGCGAGGACTTTGGTACATGGGCGTTTTCTACTCTGTGAAGCAGCAGATGAGACGATGACCCAGGACTGTTCCAGGAGAGGAGGCTGCCTCAGACCCACCCGGCAGGTCCCGGGGGAGGTCACAGCCCTGGGACCCGGTGTGCCACGCACACCTGTCCACCCAGCCTCCAGAATGAGATGGCTGCTTGGCAGAACCAACTAAAATGTGGGGTTTTTTGCTTCCATCTTTGAGAACCAGTGAAGCTCAGTAATTGAAGCCCCCAAAGAGATGCACAAAGGGGAGGTCAAGGCTGGATGGTGGGCCCATTCCATGGCAGAAACTGAGTTCATTTTGGGGCCTGTGCTGTTCTAAGCTCTTTCTCCCTTCTCAGATGCTTACAGGTGGTGAAGTCCCGTACACAAAGCACTCCCCTGCCCCACAGGGTTTGCATGTTTCAAGCCCAGCCAGCTCCATTTGTGTCCTTGAGTGTCGGGGAGTGTGATCCCCATCCAGGGACGCAGCACCAGTCTACCAGGAGTAAAGCGAACATCCGTTTGGTTCTCCTTAGGCAGCACGAGACTGTGATTCCCGGCGAGCTCCCCCTGGTGCAGGAGCTCACATCGACGCTGCGAGAATGGGCCGTCATCTGGCGGAAGCTCTATGTGGTGAGTTTCCCCCTGGGCCTGGGAGCCCTGGTGTCTTTCCTGGACCCACAGCCCATAGGTCCTCTGCAAGGTGTCGGCCTCTTATTGGCTGTCTTCACGGAGCAGGATGCATCTTCCCTGGACTTCCCGTGGCTGGTAACAGCAGAGTCCCTTTCCCCAGAGTCAGGTTGCTGATGTGGGGAGTGAGCGTGATCATTAGCTCAGTCTCTTCTCGGCTGATAAACATGCTGATCGTGAAAGTGACTGGGATCGTAATCAGCGCAAACACTTACGTAGTCCTTCTAAGTGCCACAAAGTATGAATCCTCAAAATATTTCTACAAAGTAGGTGCAATTATTATTATCAGTTTGTCAATAAGGGACTAGAGGGTCGTGCTCTTATCTTCTCCATGTATACCAGCGAGAGAAGTTTGTAAATGTTTCAGTGCTCAGCCACAGGCGGGTGGCATTCTTTACCATGGCCAGTGTACTGTCCAGATGCAGAAACTCAAGTAGTGCTAAGTGTGGTCTGAAAGCTGTCTTCTTAGGGCAGACTCACGGTACTCTTTCTCCCAACACGGGTTTGCCTGCAGAGTGCTAATACCACATGCCAGCTCAGTGGGAAATGATACAGGAACCACCACGTCCTCTCCACGAAAAATCATAATCACAAGTTGTATGTAGGTTTGCAGTCAGTACTATGTAAATCTAGCATTTAGTATTGTCAGACTGAGAATAGCTATCTTGCCAGAGACCAAGAATGCTCAAAGTCTGTTGGCAACAAATCCACCGCAGCTCCAGTCTAGGAAGCTCTTTCCTTGACATTAGAATCCAGAAAGACTGTTTATTCTAAAGTTGCCTCTTTCCTGGAGACCTCATAGTTACGATCTTGCCTCTGTTAGTGGCATTCCTGTATCTTCTCTCATTACACGTGTGAACGAGTTCATCAAGGTTGTAGACTAGACTCGGTGGCCCGAGAGCCACTCTTTCCTTTGTGTGGCTTTCCTTATCTAGGTTTTTGTTCAGTCATGTGTTGATTCTTCATTTTGACTCTCCAAAACTAATCTTAATAAGTTATTGGGAACATCTCAGTCTAGACCCTAAGTACTGAAAGCAGTCATCAAAAGCTCATTCTAGCATGACTTCTAAGCATCCACGTCAGATGTTTCATTTGTAGTCCGAGCTGTTTCCCATGATGAATCACAGCAGTAGAAATCACCAGCCCCTTTGGTGGAAAAACATATGACATTTCCCAGCCTTCTCATCCTTCAGGACCTCGTTAAAGTGCTTTGTTCTTAATGTATCTTCGAAACGCACCAATCTATAATGTTTCCTTCTGGATTATAGGAGCACTTACTGCTAAACCCATCATCTGACCCTGGGGACAGACTGCCTTGTAATAAAGTTGATCTTTTGATCTCTTTATGCTTAGTTGAGCAGAGTTAAGTTCCTAAATCATAAGGAGGATGGCGATGCTGCCGTCAGCCCTGTGGCCGGCAGTGATCATCTTGCATTACATGGGACCACTCTCCGTTTCTGGTTAATTGGTTGGTTAGTGGTAGATACAAGAAGGTTGATGGATGAGGAATTGTGTGTACCTGGGTTTGGTCCTTAAACATGGTCTTTCTAGAAATTGGTGAGTGGTGAAACATATTAGATAATAAATATCGGGAAAGGAGAGTTTTCTATTTGGTTTTTTTTAGAGATGGGGTCTTGCTCCTTAGCTCAGGCTGGAGTGCAGTGGCACAATCATAGCTCACTGCAGCCTCAAATTCTTGGGCTGAAGCGATCCTCCGCCTCAGGCTCCCTAGTAGCTGGGGCTACAGGCATGCACCACCACGCCCAGCTAATTTTTTTTATTTTTTAGTAGAGATGGTATCGCGCTATGTTACCCAGGCTGATCTCCAACTCCTGGCCTTAATGGATCCTCCTGCCTCTGCTTCCCAAAGTGCTGGGATTACAGGTGTGAGCCACTGCACCTGGCCAAGGAGAGATTTTTAAAGACGTATAAGAGTGGAGAGTATGAACAAAGTAGACTTTCTCTCTTGCACTGTTGTGTTCAGTTTATATGTGTGTCCTCTGTACATCCACAAATAATCGTGCCAGGGCTGCTATTGAATAGAACTGAGCAATAAGAGACCGAGGATGAGGAAATAGGACTCATGAATGTGGACTGCCTACGTCCCTTAGCAGTTAAAGGTGATAAGGTCTTGTCCAGGATTTCCTGTGTGGGAGAATTCACTAGCAGCATTGGGTTTTAAGTGGGAAGGAAAAAAAAAGCCATCCTCTCTCTGAGGGCAGCATATTTCTCATCTTAATTGAGATAGCTAATAAACTAATTATTTTGGCATTTGTGAATATTTTGAAATGTCTTATAGCTGCAGTTGATTGGCTGAAAGACATTCAAAGTGGGAATTCTCAGCCAGTCATCGGAGCTGGGCAGTCCGCTCCCGCCTTTGATATGTGATACCCAGTGAGGGGTAATCCACTTCAAATGGACTTGTTGTTCATCATGGCTTTCTCTGTGGTTTTTTTTTTTTTTTTTTCCTCCCATTCTTTCCTAAAGCATTGACAATTCACTTTAGGGAGAATTTCTGAGCTTCTTTCTAGAAAATTTGCATATCAAAGTAACAAACCTCAATATTTTGTTTCACTGGGAAACAAGTAAAAGATACCCAGACCTCTACCCAGACCTCATGTTCCACCCCACTCCTTATGCATTTATATTGATGTTTTTGTTTTCTGATTCTGTATGTAAATAACTTCAGGCTATATAAAGATAAATGTAAGTTCCACTAGTATAAGTTGTTACTTTCACTTTTTCTCTCATGCATTTTCTCCCACGGATTAAGAAGCCAGGAATTCTGTTCAATGTCTTTTTTAAATTCTCTAAAATATATTTCTTGGTTCTGTTCTTTTCAGTGTAAGTTCACCAGAAATCTATATCGAGGATCCAGAGTCTTCTATGAGGGGAAAATGGAATCCACTAACCAGATTAAGCCCAGCTGTATTGACACTGGTGTTCATTCTAGAAATGCCGGGCATGGTGGCTCACACCTATAATCCCCGAACTCTGGGAGATCAAGACAGGAGGATCACTTGAGCCCAAAAGTTCATGACCAGCTTGGGTAACATAGTGAGACTGTGTCTCTGCAAAAAGTAAGAAAAATTAGCTAGGTGTAGTGGCAGACGCCTGTAGTCCCAGCTACTCAGGAGGCTGAGACAGGACTCAAGGCTGCAGTGGGTTATGATGATGCCACTGCACTCCAGCCTGGGTGGCATAGCAAGACCCTGTCTCAAAAAAAAAAAAAAAGAAAAATATTTGTCTAGCTATGATTTATTTTTAGCAATCGTGCAGTAACCATGTGAAATAATCATAAATATATCTTCAAGGGGAGAAAAGTATCTGCCCCAAACAGAGGGCAACCCACTCATCCAAAGTAGGAAGAAGAGTGTTATATTAGTGTTACTGTTTTCTGCTGAATTATCTTTCCTGGTGGTGTTGGTCTTGTGACATGAAGCACATTGTAGAAGTCGACGCTGGCCTTGGAATAAGGAGGATGCTTCGGGTCCCACGCTCGCCCTGTCCCAAGGAGCTCTGTGTTCTTGGGCAAATCACTTGAAATCTTTCTGCCCCGCTGCAAAAGTGATGTAAAAGCTGCCTCGTTGAGCCCACAGAGCTGTGAGCATGGAACGGATGGCGGTCGTGAGCCGTTCTGCAGACAGACCATCAGGATTCTGCATGTGGGAGCTTGTGATTCTTCGTGTTATCTCAGCTGGAAACAGTAGCCATTCTGGTCCGTTCTCCCCGTGGGCAGCCTTGGTGCAGCTTCCCTCTCACCCGACTGGTGCCCGAGACTCTGCAGCTCCATTCTCTGCGCCCTCCCCCTTATCCAAGGTCACTCCTTTGTCTTGTATAATCGTCTTAGGCAGAGTGGCCTTGAGCACTCAGCAGCCAGGCTTGGTTTCTCACCGTAGAGGCCCCTTGGTTTAAGTTCAAGTCCAGGAGGCACAAATCCTTCCAGAATGCAGAGTGCAGGTTCACAGCAGTTTCTGGTGAGCTTTGCCTGCGCTGCTGTTCCTCAGTTGGAGCTGTCACAGGGTGTGTTCTCTGTGGGTGATCGGGAGAGGAGGAAACGTGCTCAGGGAGGTCACCTGGGGAGGTGCCAAGACCTTGGACGTTGAGGTCAGAGAGGCCGGCCAGTTCTTAAATTCTGGCTCACTCCCTTACTGGGTCTGCACTTTTATATTCAGAAAAAATAACAAACCCAGTAATAGTCGCTGAAAACAAACAAACCCAAACAGAAAGAACTTGGATTTGGAAAGCTACTAGCCGATCCTGCAGCCTGAGACACAAGTCCCTTTATCTCCTGAGTTTTATTTTCCTCTCCTGAAGTGTGGGTGATATATAACACATGCCTTGCAAATTTACTGTGGGAATTCAGTGGGATAATCTGTATAATACTGCCAGGACGGTACCTGGCACACTGTCATCAATGAACGATGGCCCCTGACTGTCCCCTGGCAGCTCTGGTTCTTGAAAGAGCTGACCGATAATGAGAAGTGTCAGGAGAAGAGCAAGGTGACATGGTGGCATCTGCCCTGAGGTCGTGCAAGGGTGAGCTCGCCTACTCTTCATTTTCCCCAGCCTTGGAAAGTGGATCCAGTGAGCTGACCTTTGGCTTCTCTTTTCCTGCTGCACGCCCCCCACCCTGCCTCCACGTGAGGCCCCCCTGCTAGATGGGTGGATGCCGGCGCATTGGCGTAGACGTGGTTGCATTCGTGTAATATCTAACGTTATCTTTCCAGTAACAAGCCAGCTATGCTTTTTGAACATGAACAATTCTACCTTCCAAGTCATAGTGTCCTGTTTTCTCAACTACAAATCTGATCTTGAAAACTGACAAGTGAGAGTCGATTTGTAGGACTGTGGGACCAGAGTTTTCAAATGCAGGACTGTCCTGGGAATTCTGCAATGTTTGGTTGATGTATACCGTGTTACCCTGTGATTTAGCTTAGCACTTGCTGTCCCCACCTTCCAACGGGAGAAAGCGTTCAGTGAGTAGTGGTCGTTCAGGCTGTTTTGCCCGAGTAAGTTTGGGAGACTGGATCTAATCCTGCTTCCTTATAGAAAAAAAGATAGTTCTCCTTTGATGTGGTACAAGGTGGTTACTACAGAGTATTGAATCAATCGGGTGAATTTAATTGCTAAATGTAGTTCATAGAAAGGACTAATCTTTCCTCATTTAAAATTTGCCAGCAATATGAAACCCTACGCCAGTCTTCAGTTCTGGAAAAGTCCAGAGCAGAAAGAGCGCCTGTCACTGTGGTGGGCGTGGGGGAGCTCGCAGAACACCCTGAATGGCCCTTTCTTCCCACCGTGATGTATCCAGGCAGATTACAGCTGCTCAACTCTAATCTTTTTGAACTGGTGGTTATTACCAGCGGCCTGAGTACAAGCTCTGAGGTATAATTAAGCTGGTCTCATGGTTTGGAACCAGCATCTGATCGCTTATTACCAAGCATGGCAAATGCCTGCAGCAAACTTCATCCTCTTCTCAGGGCGTTTTACCTGTGCGTTGCAAGCCCCGCCTCAGTGTGGCTCTGAGGAGAAGCGACATGTGACGTGGGAAGGTCCGGGACTGGACAGGGGCGGTGCTTTGTGTGTTTTTCCAGGTTTGATTTTCTCTGACTTGGTTGCCTGGCTTTCAGGATCTCTTTTAGTTTGGGAGAAAAAATGGGGTCTAAGTTGCATCTTTTTTTGAAAAACAAAACAAAACATCAAGCCTTTGCTGGTCAGGCAAAGCTGGTCGCACAGCAGAGGCACTTAGAATGGAAAGGAAGCGTGTCGGGGCGGTGGGAATTCCCTTCATCCCGGAGCCCCTCGGAGTCAGCGCAGCTCGAGGCCACAGCAGGGCCGGAGCACGTGTCTGCAACCTGGGAGTCCCAGCCACGCGTGGGAGATGAGAGATTCAGCACAAAGAGCCCTGCAGGGGGGACATTCGATATAGCCCCGACCGAGCTTGCGGAAAAGTGAGGAGTGAGCCGATCAGAGTCAGACACGGTCAGGAAGTTACCCGGGAGGAGCAATTGGGTTTCCTGGCTCAGTCGTAGACTCAGAGACGCTTACCCCTGGGAATGGATCTTAGCGCCAATCCCTTTATGCTACAAATGGGTTTACCGCAGAGGGAATAATTTGCCCAAGTCACATAGTAAGTTGGTGACAGAATTAGAGGTAGAAGCCAAGCACCCACACTTCCAACCAAGCATGTTTCCCTGTAAACCATAAAATCCACATGGAAGAAGAGAGCTGGGTGAGCAGAGGCTGTACTGATTCTTTTACACGTGGAGCGGGAGAAGACCGGAGAAAGGGGTTTTGACCGTGGTCTGCATTCTGTTGGAAAATGAAGACTGGAATCCAGGTTTTCTGGCGCCCTGTGAAGCAGCGCTGTTGTCTACACGAACCTCAGAGTTTCTGTAATACTCAGTGGGTGACATCTGCATTCCCGCCAGAATCGAAGGCAAAGCTATTTTTTTTTATGACCTTGTGTTTATCTCTAGGAATTCTTAAAAAAAAAAAAAAAAATCTAAACGTCTGGACGAGGTCTGGACTAGGAATATAAAAAGTGAGGTCTCAGATATCTCCAGGTAGAAAAGAGGGAGAAACTCTAAGCAAATGTAGGAGTATCTTCACACTGTCTCGTGGGAAAATAGTTAGATTGCTTTATTCTGTGTAGTTATGGCCCCACTCACATCAAAACCAGAGTGTTCTTTCAAGTCTGAGCTGTCAAAGTTTGGTTTGGAGTCCCCGCTGTGTCGCAAGATTGTGCCGACGTCTGCGGAGAGGGTCGAAGAAATCACTGAATTATGTGACAGGAGCTGAGAGTGCAGAAAAGGCTGGAGCTAGTCAAGGCTAGAGGGAGTCTAGAAGGTGCTTTGTGACAGGCAGGCCCGGACCGTGTGGGACTGAGAACAGAGAGCAGGAAGGAGGACAACCAGAGGGACTTGGCCCGGGTCTCCCAGGGAGTGTGTGGTCTTGCCCTCCCCTGGCCTCACGTGCTGCCCCCAACACCCATGAAGTGTCAGGCACCGGCTCTTCATCATGCAGAACATCTTGCTGAGAATGGTCTCAGGAATGTGGCAGCAAAGTCCGTTTCCTTGAAGTAAATGGGGAAATTGCTGCCTTTGGTGTGTTGCAGCTTGTCTGTGCAGAACGAATTTGGCAGCGTAAATCAGAGAAGAATGGCTGTCTGCATCCTCCTTTGGGGGAAGAACTTGGCAAACAAGGCTGATAGGGACAGACGATAATGACATTGCCGTGGATGGTGTCTAATATAATCGAGACCAAGAACTGTGAACACACACCCCAAACAAAGTGCTGTCTCCACAGCGGGTCCCTCAAGCCTTTGCGCTCCCACCTGCCCCCGCCCCGTAACCGTGTTTGTTTTTGTTTTTTCTTTACCATATTATGAGAAGTAATATCTTCATTAAAATGAGAAAACATCAAAAAAAAATGGGCTGCAAGAAAGAAAAAAAGAGATGCCCTTTCTGCCTAGCAGTTTCGAAAGGCAAAATTTGACAGGCTTCATTTCTCACTACTTTTTCTGGTTTGGAAGACAACGGGAAATTGAAACATTTTGTATAGGATTAAATGAAAAAAGCAGGACTTTTTTTTTCCTTTGCTTATTAAAAATTGAATTTTTAAGTCTCATTCTTTTGCTTTTCTAAGGACTGGCTAATGAAGAAAAGGCAATTGCAAAAATGCTAAAAGCACAAGATGTAGGTAGTTTCATGACTTTAAATGGGCTTCGTTGTCTCTCTTTTTGAGATCAGCAGCGTTAGCAGAGCATATTGGAATCATGGATAAATGGGTTCTGCATCTCTTTTCTTCCCACAGAACTTTGAACGTCTCTTGGGGTTTTTAATCACACTCTGCTAATCTCATTTTTGTCTCCCATCACCTCTGCCCCCAACTCGTACACCACGGGCTCTTCCCTCCTCATTTATTCTTTGTTCAAGAAAATCTGGGATGTTTTCAGCTCTGCTTCTAACTGATGCCCAGCCCAGGAATCTGCGTCCCTGGGATTGCTGTAGAAGAACACCACTGGAGAACACGTCACGCAGCCATCAGCATCTGTGTGTGTGCACATTGTTTACATAGCAGAAAATTAGAAAGTTTTCCTGTAATTTCAGAAGTATACGGGTATATAACTATATCCTGACTTTCTCCCATAAATGAGAAAGAAGCACATTCATAGTATATGCAGTGTGAGTGGAATTGTACAGGTTTTTACTTAACTAACGTATCTCAAAGTGGAGCACAAAATACTTTTCCCTGACCACTGTATTTAAAGCTGCCTTCCCCCATGCACACAATATCAAATTGCTTTGTTTATTTTCCTTTCTGTGCTTTTCATAATCTGAAATTAGCTTCTGTGTGATGATAATATATTTACTTATTTATTGCTGTCTTTCCTTCTCTAGAATGTTAGGGCCTTGAGGGCAGGAACTTTGTGTCTAACACACAGTAGATGCCTATTGACTTTTAAAAATATATGTAATGAAGCAGTCAATCATTTAAATAATGCCAAGGTCACGATGGCTCAGACATGAAGTATTTGGCTCTCAAAATGATGGAGGCACAAATGATTGGTTGGCTTACGTTTAGTTACTGTAACTTACTAGTGAGGCCAAGAATAACCCTTTAATATCTGAATGGTATAACAATTTTCTGGGGAAATAAGAATTTAAAAATAATATTTAAAATGCTGGCTGGACACGGTGGCTCACGCCTGTCATCCCAGCACTTTGGGAGGTTGAGGTGGGAGGATTGCTTGAGCCCAGGAGTTGGAGGCTGCAGTGAACTACGATGATGCCACTGCACACTAACCCAGGTGACAGAGCAAGATCCTGTCTCCAAAAAAAAAACAAAAAGGAAATTTTTTTATTTACCAGTATCCTAAAGTTATTTCTCCATTCATAATTTACTCATTGAGTACATTTGATAGAGTGTCTACTCTGTACCCATTACTAGGGACACAAAAAAGAACAACCTTCCTGTCCTGTTAGGAAAGAGTCAGATGAATCCATGTAACCCAGGGTTCCACGTGCAATGAGGAGATTTGACCCCAAGTTTGGGTTTCAAGGGAAAGACGTCTAAGATGGGACTGAATTAGCCAGTTTGTGAAGGGTATAGTTTGAGTAAGAAGAAGATGGGGCGAGGGTAGGTTACAGGAAGAGGAAAAAAATGGTTCCAGGTAGATGAAATAGCATCTTGAGAGGTCTGGAGAGGTGGACATAGCTTTGCGTGGAAGGGAATGTAAATGGTCCAGGTGGAAATAGTGTGCAATGCAGCTGGGAACGTGGGCAGCAGCTCAGATGTGAAGGGACTTCCGACGTGTTCCACTATACGTGGAGGACAGTGGAACCCAAAGAGGAGGAACCTGGCCAGAGTTTTAGGGTACATGGGTGATTTGATATATTTAGATTCAGGACCAACCATCCATCATCCTGTGATTGCTTATGTGTTTCTGTAATTGCAATAGGGGAGGGTGCAGGAGAGGCTCAGGACAGAGCCATCCCTATTAATATAAAAAATGCCTCAAAGTACATAGCTTACCACATGACACAATTATTGATTAACACCTTATAATGAACCATCCTCCATCATACTTTTTTTTTTTTTTTTGTCTTCCACCTCATTTTCCTATTTCAGAACAACAAGGTCACCCTCTTCCGCCAGCTGCAGCAGATGACATACAGCCTGATCGAGTGGCGGTCCCAGATCCTGTCTGGGACGCTCCCCAAGGACGAACTGGCAGAGCTCAAGAAGAAGGTCACAGCCAAAATTGATCATGGGAACAGGTAAACCAGGGGTGGCTTCTCACTGAAAACTCAGAAAATGTTGGGCATGTTCATACTAAGGACACTGTTTACAAAGAACTTTTTATCTTAGAGTTGCCAAAGGTAATGCTCACTGCTCTCTTTTTCTCTTAGAAGACATTTAATTTTGTTGAAAAAAATTTTGAGTCCGAGCATGGTGGCTCACGCCTGTAATCCTAGCACTTTGGGAAGCCAACGTGGGAGGATGGCTTGAGGCCACGAGTTGGAACCAGTCTGAGCAAGAGTGAGACCCCACCTGTACAATAAAATAGAAACACTAGCTGGGCATGGTAGTGCACACCTGTAGTCCCGACTACACAGGGGGCTGAGGCAGGAGGATCACTTGAGCCCAGGAGTTTGAGGCTGCAGTGAGCTGCGATGACACCACTGCGCCCTAGCTGGGCAATAGAGTGAGACTGAGTGAGACTATTGTAGTATCCCCCATAGCCAGACCTGCTGGAATTCTGGTCTCATGGAGGTAACAGATGAACAGGAAAAACTGAGCTTGGATTGAAGCTGCTCCACTACAAAAAAACAAAAAATAAACCCTAAAACCGAGAGGGATTAACCATCTGAAGCTGACACTTTCAGATACCTGGATCTATTCTAACAGTGGTTTCTTTTCCATGTTCCTCTAACTGGGACCATTGTTTGCAGTGTATAAAAACTAGATTGGCCAGAGTAGTAAAATACGTTTATAGCCTGTTGACTATGTCTGCAGTCACCTCTAAATAGTTAATCATTTTTGAATTTTCTGATTAGCTCAGGCAGATATGTAGGTTCTAGATATTACTGCCTTTCGGAAAAAATTAAGGCAGTTTATCCGAATTTATGGTGGCCTGAAATTCCAGCCTCCTAACCAGTTCTTTTTAAAAGGCCCAGGTGGTTCCTCGGTTAGTTTTTGTTGGTGATTCATTTGGCATGTGGTTTCATTTTCCAAATTTCTTCAACTTTTGCATATGTGATTTTTTTCTTCCCCTTTTGCCCTACTTCTCTAACCTCAGGATATTTGGATATCTCTCAGAGACCTATTAAAATACAGCTCAGACTGAGCATGGTGGCTCATGCCTGTAATCCCAGCACTTCAGGAGGCCGAGGCAGGAGGATGGCTTGAGCTCAGGAGTTCAAGACCAGCCTGAGCAAGAGCAAGACCTCATCTCTACTAAAAATGGAAAAATTAGCTGGGTGTCCTAGAGCACACCTGTAGTCCCAGCTACTCGGGAGGCTGAGGCAGGAGGATCACTTGAGCCCAGGAATTTGAGGTTGCAGTGAGCTATGACGACACCACTGCACTCTACCTAGGGCAACAGAGGGAGACTCTGTCTCAAAAAAAAAAAAAAAAAAAATTAAAAAAAAAAAATTAATACTTCCCTTCACCGCTACTTGGCCACCCAGAAGAACGTAACCGTAGTGGCTGCACTGCCAGTCATGTGGTGTCAGGGGACTTTTTAAAAAACCAACTAAGGTGGGGTGAGGCAGCTCTCCACTGCACATACACTGCTTTTGTCTTTGGGGTTCTTCCTACAATGACATTGGCCTGGAGGCCCCCTGTTCTCTGGCACACAATGTTAACGTCCCATAAACGGCAGAACATGCTCGCTTCCCCATTCCAGGCCTTGGAAGCAGCTCAGGAAATAAAGCTGTGCTGTCAGCGTCTCCATGATCCAGCGTCTGAGCAGCCAGCAATGTCACCATTCCCGAGCCTGGGTGGCCTTCGGGTCTGGATGCTGTGGAAAGGAACCTGCCAGATTAAATCAGTTGATGGAGATGCTGAGAGACAGGGAGGAGGGAAGTTAGGCGTTTTTGCTTTCTTCCCCAAGACTTGGCATATTTCACTGTTATCCCTGAGTGTTCCTGCTGTTTGGACATCCCCACTTCCAAATCACTGGTGCTTGGAATGCACGCTGGGCATTCAGATAGCAGTATCCCGTTTCCACCGCAGTGTTCAACTTCTTGGAACTAAGCAAAATTTTTTCTGCCTCTGTGTGCACACTGGGCACAAAAGCCTTGGGAGGAGGGATTGTTCCCACCCTATATTCCCATGCAGCATGCAGAGCTGCAGGTTTACACACCCAGGTGTTTTCTTGTGCCAGTTTCTGCAATAAGAGCTAACGTGTATTGAGAGCTTACTATATGCTAGGCATTGCATTAGGTGCTTTCCATGCCTTAGATCATTAAATTCTCACAACAGCCTCAAAGGGCAGGAAATATTTACAGATGAAGAAACCAAAGCTTTGCAAAATCAAATAAGTTACAGAGGGTCATGAAGGTTGCAAATGTTAAAGCCAGGACTCAAATCCTGGTCTAAACAACACCAGCACCCATGCTCTGAGATGGGTCATGAGGTCGCAACAGCCAGGACTGACTTCACTGACCCTCCTTTATGATGGTCTCGAATTAAGTGAGGAAATCAGGTCAAGCCCTCAAATGATCGTGCCTTGGTCTTTCATAGTTGCAATGCCAAATAATAGAAGACGAGGGAAGGAAGCATTGGTTAGAGGAATTTGATTGGAATCAATGCCAGTTTTATTTTTCCTGTTGAGGTTTACTTTGCATGTTCTTACATGAGTTTGGCTAACATTATCTCAGGAGTTTTTTTTAACATTGTTGTCACTTGGAAAGGTGGCAGAAATTGAAAGGAGAGCAGTCAATTCACTGTTCTTAACCTGGCTTGTCCAGCACTCGACCTTCTAACTGTGACTCCTCTGGGTTCCTTGATGGGCTCTTCAGTGAAAAGTTTGCCCCTGGTGAGGAGACCCGCTGACGCTGCCTTTCTTTCTAGGATGCTTGGGTTGGATCTGGTGGTGCGAGACGACAATGGGAACATTTTGGACCCCGATGAAACCAGCACCATTGCCCTCTTCAAGGCCCATGAAGTAGCCTCCAAAAGGATTGAGGAAAAGATTCAAGAAGAAAAGGTACACTTCCTCACGTGTGCAGATTCTGGCCACTGAGGTTCCATTTTTGCTTTGGTTTTTAATGAAAGAAAGGAGTTTATTTTTTTCTTGCAGTCTTTCTGTTCCCATGAGTGAAGATTTGTGTTGATTTTCAGCAATGTGTAGTTTTTACTTCTTTAGCACAGTCGTGATAACATTTGTGTTTCGGAATCCAATGGCAAACTTTGCCTGATATTTTGGGATATCAGGATATTTTGGGATATCAGGGATATTTTGTTTTGAGTGAGCATTATATCTATAGAGAGGAATAACGGATCATGGTGTTTGTGCTCTTGAACTTCATCCAGAAGCTGTCGCGAGAGATGAGAACTTCTTCGAGTTACCAAAACCATGAGTTATCCCCTGTAGACAGCATTTATTGAATTACTTGGGTTCAAGACCCTGAACAGGACAGTCTTGATCATCTAAATAATAGTAATTCTGTTTTGCTCGCTCCACAGATCATTGCTGCCTTTATATACACTTTCTTCTTAGAAAGTGCGTCTCCTCTCTGGTGGTGATTATATTGGTTCCCCATCTGCAGATTTTCTGCTTTGCCTGCATTTCCTGTTTGCTGAAACCAAGATGTTTTTCTCTCTTTCACTCTGTGTTCAGTCAATGTTGCAGAATCTGGACTTTCGAGGCCAGTCCATCTTCAGCACTGTCCACACCTATGGCCTCTACGTGAACTTCAAGAACTTCGTCTGCAATATCGGCGAGGACGCGGAGTTGTTTATGGCCCTCTACGACCCAGACCAGTCCACTTTTATCAGGTAGCAGACACCCAGATCACTTGCTGTTGGTTGACCTTGCAAAGACACTTGGCCTTCAGCTACCCCTTCCCCGAGGAGCTCTTTGCTAGATTTGAGAAGGGAAGATACAGAAATCTTCTAGACAGTAGAAAGTAAAATCCTTTGGGCTGTGAAGCCTTCATGTATCACTCCTGAAACAGCACAGCCATGGGTTGTGGGATTTACACATCACATAGACTCATGAAGACACAGAGACGGGAACAAAGGATTCAAAAGAGGAATTGGGGAGGGTGAGAGCGGAATGAACAGGAGGAACACAGAGGGTGTTTAGGGCAGTGAAGCTGCTCTGTGTGACACTGTAATGGTGGATATGTGTCATCATGCATTTGTCCAAACCCATAGAATGTGCAACACCAAGAAGGAACCCAGATGTACCCCTGTGGACTTCGGGTGATAACGGTGTGTCCAATGTGTCCCCGTAGGTTCATCAGTTGTAAGAAATGTACCACTCTGGCGATGGGGGGTTTGTGGACAGCAGAGGAGGCTGTGTGTGTAGGGGGTGCTACGTGGGGCTCTGTACTTTCAGCTTAACTTTGTTGTGAACCCAGAACTGCTCTAAAAAAAATTTTTTTTAAAGACTTTAAGGAATGATAATGGCCTTGTTCAGCCCTAGCTCTGGCACTGCCTCTGAGCTGCTAAGAAAGTATAGATTTATTTTTGAGAAGGTGATTATTAAAAACAATTATTGACTAATTGTTCATTTCTTAAAAAATTTTTTTCAAGTGTGGTATCGTGGATTTACAGGATGCGGAATGGTTGTTATAAAATAATTAAATTCTTAATCCAGCAAAGCTGAAACTTTTATGCAAAGAATTTGGGATGGAAGGAAGTGTCCAGGCGGTAGAATCCTGTAGGAACAACTGTGTGTTCCTGTTGTGAGCAGTGTTTGTCGCGGGTCTGTGTGGGATGTGCCCCGTGGAGCTGCAGCAGAGACCCCCCTCCAAAGCCGGGTCACTGCGAGTGGCCGTTGATGTGGTCTCAGTTCCCAGCCCGGCTCCTTTCACTCCTGCCTGTTGAGTTTCACGGAGCATCTCTGGCCCTTCTTTGTACCCCTGTGAGTCTGTGCTAAGGGGACCCTCCAGCCTCAGTCAGCCTCTCATTAAAAATAATTTTTTTTTCTTCGCCAGTGAGAACTACCTGATCCGCTGGGGCAGTAACGGGATGCCCAAGGAAATAGAGAAACTCAATAACCTTCAAGCGGTGTTCACTGTAAGTCCTGCCTTCTGCCGAGTCATTTTCCTTCTTCAGGATAGGAGCAGGTTCACATGATGAGTATAGGGAAACATGAAAGACGGAGAGATGGAAAGAAACATCATCCTAATCCCCCTGGCAGGAATAACCCACTCATTTATTCGACAGATATTTATTGCACATCTAATAGATGCCGGGCACTGGCTTTGGCACTCGAGCTACATCTGTGGACAAATCGGGGTGGGGTGGGGGGGGAAGAACCCTGTTCTCAAGCCCCAATGGGAAAGACAAATAATAAACAATAATCAAATCAATGAAAAAACTATGTGTAATGTTAGAAGTCCTAAGTGCTTTGGGGGACTAGTGTCATCTGGGCTGGCAGAGGGGTGCCGTTTGAGTAAGTCGGCCAGGGCAGGCCTCTGTGAGAAGGAGCCATTTGAGCTACAATGTGAAGTTGATTAGAGTGAGCTGCGCAGATAACGGGGAGTGGGGGGAGAGAAGCTTCCAGAAGAGGTTACAGGCGGGGCAGAGGCAGGATCTAGACTGGTTTCGCGTGCATGTGTCGAGTGGATTTCCTCTCCTGCAAAGTGCTGCTACGTGTGGCCCCAGAGCAGGGAACCCTTTGGGGCAAGGCGCCTTTCTGTCTCTTGGAATAGGAACCTTTTGTGGGGGATTCTCTTGCTTTTTCATGACATCAGTTCTTAAAATGCTCCAGAGCTGCTGCCCCGCCCTGAGAAGCCTTGGTGGGCAGGGGTCGGCCCCTCCCGTCTGGCCTCAGGGAGACACTCACCCTCAGTTTCCTTCCCTCCTTGAGCCCACAGGTGTCTTAGCTCCTTCTGTTCCGTTCAGGGCTGGGAAGGCAGAGGCTAGGGCCGTCGCCAAAGGAAGTGACAGGGAGGAGCAGGGCCGCAGCAGAGGTTTACTGGTACTCCTCCGTGAGCATCCCGCCCCTGGGACAGGCCTGGACCGATCCCCGCCCCTGCACCGAGCCACCTGTGTCTTCCCCACCCGGCACCTGCAGGGAGGAGAGCTCCTAGAACTCTTCTTCAAACCTCTCCGCCCCTCCAGCACACACTGAGCATTTCCTCAGTTCTAAGCTATGTGGGTTTTTCCCTAAAATTAAAAGGCATTCATTGGTCCATGTGTATATTTACAAAAACGCATTGCAAGGGGTATTAGTGATTATTTGGTCCATCTTCTAATCAATACCGTTTTAGAATAGCTGCACTTCATCCCCCTCCCCCTCAATTAGGACCATCTCGAACGTAAATTTCACGTCCAGCCTTTTCTATTAAATAAAATGTGATGACTGTTTCCTTGGTCATTAAACATTCTTTGGAAACTTTATTTATAAATGATCACGTATTAGTTAGTAATACGTTATCTGCAATATCACTTTCCACAGTTTCAGTTACTTTCAGTCAACCATGGTCCAAACATATGAAATGGAAAATTCCAGAAACAAATAATTTGTGTGTTTTAAATTGCACGCCATTTTGAGTAGCGTGATGAAATCTTGAGCCATCCTGCCCCCGTGCTGCAGACCTCCATGCCCATTAGTCACTTACGAGCCATCTCTGTGGTCCAGTCGACTGTCCGGCGTCACAGTGCTTGTGTTCGAGTCGCCGTTATCGTCCTAACAATGGTGCCAAAGTGCAAAAGGAGTGAGCTGGCCATTCACATGTGCCAAAGGGAAGCTGCAAAGTGCTTCGTTTAAGTGAAGAAGTGAAAGTTTGTCATACGTGTGTCCGTGTAGGAAAGAACACAGTACATGTAGGGTAGGGTATTGTCTTTGGTTTCAAACATCCCCTGGGGGCCGGGCGCGGTAGCTCACGCCTGTAATCCTATCACTCTGGGAGGCCGAGGAGGATGGATCGCTCAAGGTCAGGAGTTTGAGACCAGCCTGAGCAAGAGCGAGACCCTGTCTCTACTAAAAATAGAAATTATCTGGACAACTAAAAAAATATATATAGAAAAAGTTAGCCAGGCATGGTGGTGCATGCCTGTAGTCCCAGCTACTCGGGAGGCTGAGGCAGGAGGATCGCTTGTGCCCAGGAGTTTGAGGTTGCTGTGAGCTAGGCTGACGCCATGGCACTCTAGCCAGGGCAACAGAGCCAGACTCTGTCTCAAAAAAATAAAAAATAAAAAAAAAATAAACATCCCCTGGGGTCTTGGAACACATCCGCCTTGGCGCAGGGAGGGCTACTGTATCAGTGTTCCACGGCTTATGTAACCGGTTGCCTAGAGTCTTTATTTTTTTTATTGACAAAAGCTTTGCAGAACCTAGAATAGAAATTCAGGGTAGATGTTATCATTGCTGTATATTCCTATCATGGAGACGTGAGTTAACTACATTACAAGGCATGGATTTGGAGTGATTGCTTTAAAAGTAATTCGTGATTCAGTAAATAGACCTCAGGCAGATGTTTCATAAAAAACAATCTGGAATCTGATTAAATTATTTCTGATGTTAAATTGAATGAGATACGTGAGCTCATTCCTGGGTTTACTCACCCATCTTGAAGAATACAAACAAGTATTCTAAGAATATTAGCCACACACAAAAAAAGACATTTCATCTACCCATCTCTCATTATTCAACATATACCGAGATGTTCTCAATGAATATTTCTCATAAATCAGATGACTGATTAGAGAAAGCAGGGCCTGTGTTATAGTTGCCTCACAGGATTGTTTTGAAGAGGAAATGAAAAGTCGCAGACTTGCGGCTACTCAGTAAATGTCAATGTTATTGCAGATTTTTATTTCATTTGACACTGAAATGCATCCTGTACTGAGATATGTCCTGGAAGGATATAAAGTAGCAGCAAAGACTGTCCTGATTTTTCAGTACCCCACTTAACTTGATAAACTGGAAACTTTGACTATGATCTGATTTATAAATTTGAAGTAGAAACTGGGGAATAAAAAAAAATGCATTTTTATGAACACAAAATCATTTTCTCTAATGCCGTGATAGTTCTTGGATGGATGCGGGAAAGGGAAGAGTCGTTCTGGTACTTTGGCATTGAGAACTGTGCTCCGAACAGTATTTTGTCGTAGGATGCAAAGAAAAGAAAGACGCAGGTGGCAGCTTGACTCAGCCCAACCTCCTCTCATGCATGTTCTCTGCCCCGTCAGGATCTCAGCAGCACGGACCTCATCCGGCCCCGCATCAGCCTGGTGTGCCAGATCATCCGCGTGGGCCACATGGAGCTGAGGGAAGGCAAGAAGCACACCTGTGGACTCCGAAGACCTTTTGGAGTAGCAGGTATGAGAAACGCCCAGAGATAAATCTGAAAGGTGCAGCCCTTGTGGAAAACAGGATGATGGTTCCTCAAAACGTTAAACGTGGAACTACCGGATGATCCAGAAATCCCACTTGATAAGAATTGAAAGCAGGGTCTCAAGGAGGTATTTGTACATCCATGTTCATAGCAGCATTATTCATGATAGCCGAAAAGCAAAAGCAACCCAACACATGAATCCGTCAGGACATCAATGACTAAACAAAATGTGGTATATATTATACATACATTGGAACGTTCTTTACTTTGGAAAGGAAATTCTGGAACGTACTACAACATGGGTGAACCTTGAGGACGTTATGCTAAATGAAACTGCATGATTCCACTTACATGAGATACCAAAGTAGTCAAACACATGAAGCAAAGATCAGAACCATGGGTGCCAGGACAGAGGAGAAGGGGAAACAGGGAGTTTCTAGTCAACAAATATAAAGTTT
>CAUYSK010084470.1:0-28070 GCA_963575035.1 Avahi laniger
TCGAAACCAGCCTGAGCAAGAGCAAGACCCCGTCTCTACTAAAATTAGAAAGAAATTAATCGGACAACTAAAAATATATAGAAAAAAATTAGCAGGGCATGGTGGCACATGCCTGTAGTCCCAGCTACTCGGGAGACTGAGGCAGGAGGATCGTTTGAGCCCAGGAGTCTGAGGTTGCTGTGAGCTAGGCTGACGCCACGGCACTCACTCTAGCCTGGGCAACACAGTGAGACTCTGTCTCAAAAAAAAAAAAAGTTTTCTCTCAAACACTGAGTTATCCAAGAAGCCTTTATTGAAAAATGCTTCATTTCTTAACTGACTTATAAGCACTTTATCATTCACAAAGAAGTGCTAGGGTCTGCTTGAGGTTTCTTGTAGTCGACCAAGAACAAAACGAAAAAAGTAGGAGAAAGGCAAGAAAAGCAGAGTTTAAAAAGCTACAGGCTTTCAAGGTCAACAATTTAAAGTAAAAAGTCATCATTTACTCTGAAATTTTATGAATTCCCACAACGTGAGACATGTTCTTATTCAAGGATACGTATTAAAGAACCCATAAAGAATTTGCAATGATTTTTGTTTCCTTGGCTGAGCTGTCAGCATGGACTTCCTTCCTGGGTATTAACAATGTTTTTCCAGGAGGTGCTCATTCTAGCGGTGTCTGTTCCCTCATCAATAAACATGAAATTTATCTTATTAAATGTCAAGAGTTCAGGTTATTATAAAACATAAGGCTTTTAGTGTGATGTAGTACAAATTTATACTTCATAAACTACTGGAAAATGAATCAAAATGTATTACATGAGGTTTTTATATACCCATATCTTTTGACAGGAGTTATTTAAAATGTTTGATTATTTCTCATAGATCTCATTCCAACTTTGATTTTTCTGCCTCCCGTTCCTAGTCCATTTATACTACAAGCCTTACATATCAATGAAACTCTCAAGAATTTTAAACTTGATAAAATATGAACCCCTGAAAAATTATCAATTTGAAAATTAATTTAGGAATATAATCATAATTTTGTGTTAGTTTCTAACATAAAATTGCAATTGTGTTAACCAAGGATAAAGTGATAGCCCCTACATAGGCTTCAAAAATTACGTTAAAGTTAGTAGTATAACTATTAAGAAAATGACATAAAAATAGTTATTAAAGTATTAAAAATTATATAAAAAATTAAGTATAAATGCTAAGCTGAAACTTTAAAATATCATTTTAGAATCCAGATTGCTTTGACAAAATCCTATTGTTGCTTGTCCTTTCAAATTAAACTTTTATTTAGTTCATTTTACCAAAACAAATATTCCCTCTGAAAGACAGTGTGATAACCGTAACTTTTAAAGAGGCTCAGTTTTGCCCATTTCTTTTTTTTCCTTTCTATATATTTCAATTGTTTGCAAAATGACTGTTAGAACTCTTTATAGAAATTTGCACATTTGACATGCATAGTGCTAAAATTATGTACAATGTAGGTTTTTTTGCTATGGTTTGAATATCAGATCCCTTCCAAAATTCATGTTAAAACCTAATCACCAAGGTAATAGTATTAGAAGATAGGGTTCCTGGGAGGTGAGTAAGTCATGAGGGCTCCTTCCTCATGGATAGATCAGGACCCTTATGAAAAGGACTGTAGGGACTTTGCCAGGTGAGGACACAATGTTCCTTCCCCCTGGAGGATGCATCCTTCAGCAGACAACCAAATCTTCTGGTACCTTGATCTTACACTTTCCAGCCTCCAGAACTGTGAGAAAATAAATTTATGTTCTTTATAAATTACCTAGTCTGTGGTATTTTGTTATAGCAGCACAAATGGACTAAGACATTCTTTACTGTGTGTTCAGATCTCTTTCAAATTAGAAGTTTGTGGATTATATTATCACCAGGATAGGATTTGAGGGAGGCCTTTTTTGGGAAACAAAAAAAAAAACCTCTCCAAACAAGACAAACACCCCTAAACCTGTCCTCAGTTGAGACTCCATGGTGCCTGAAGTGGTACCTGCAGAGTTGACTAAAGTCTTACTAAAAGTTCAGTATTTCTAAGGGAGTATCTTTGTATGTCCCTGGATAACATTAGGTGAAAATACCAGTCCTTCAAATTATTTGACACCATAATGAGCTTATATTATGAGGCAATGGGCAGGAGGAGGAATGGAAAGATCTGTTGTTGCCTGGGGGGAACCAGAGAACTAAATACCCAGCAAGGAAAATGGCTGCAGGAGGAAATTCTCTGCACAGTGGAGAAAGAGAATAAAGACAGCAGAGAGAAATGGAATGTGACAGGCAAATCTAGAGTTACAGTCTTAAAAATGTGGTCCTTGGTCCAACAGCATCAACAACACTTGGAAACTTGTAAGGAAGACAAATTCCCAGAATCCCCCTTCCCCCAAGATCTGTGGAATCAGAAACTAACTCTGGGGCAGGGCCCGAACATGTGTTTCAACAAGCCCTCCAGGTGACTCTGATGGATGCATGCTCAAGTTTTAGAAACACAAATCTGTTTACTTCAGAATTTTGCCTCATCTTCTGATTGATTAAAAACAATCTAAAAATTTACTTTGCAAAGCACACTTTTTATATATACATACTTATGTATATATTAACATTTTTTCTCTAAAAAGAGTAGCATACTATTTGTAATTAAGTTGAGAAAAAGAAAGGAAGGAAGGAAAGAAAGAGGAAGGAGGGCAAGGAGGAGAGAAAAGTTAATGTGGAATGCTAATTTTCTAATATAAAAGGTAGGCCAGTCTCTCCCATATTTTAGCCACAGAACTTGTTGAACACACACAGATTTTAGACATCCCTCTCAAGCACCTGGTTTAGAGTGTCTATGATGACTCTATTTCAGACAAACACAGACAGTGACCCCGATGCAGGAGACCCATGGACCATACTCCTTCTCTCCATAAGAACATGAATATCCTTTTGATTATGTGTTAAAGTACAAAAGTACAAAATATTCACTGTAAAGTATTTTTTCTTCTGACTAAAACATATCAACATACCAAAATTTCTGCAGGTTCTTTGCATGTAATTATTTATCTCACAGCTCTTAGGCACCTAGATTAGTCATTTTTATAGCCATGTTTTGCATGTAATTTGTTAGCCCAATTTGAAAACTAACTTGAACATATATTCCCGTTATACATGGCATTTGTTTTATAACTGAGATGTAACGTTTGATTACTCTTTAGCTTCATTATTATAACTTGTTTACTCAGTGTTTGGAATATATTTTTCAGCATTCCACTTGAGAACTTTAATGGAACTCACATTCACGAAACATTTGATTTTCACAATACCAGGGCTTTGTTTTTCACTTTTCCATCTCCAGAATATTTTTATAGATTCATGCTAAAAATGATATGAGTGGCATTCTACACTGAGATGTCAGGCTCAAAAGCCTCCAAGGACCAGCTGGGCAATTCCAAAGAGAGAAGCAAGCCAGGTTCCATAAAGACCATGAGGATTGTGGTAAACACCACAGTGTAGCCTCCAGTCAATAGCATTGAGTGTGACAATGCACAACTCATAATAAGTAGGGACACATTTTCCAAACTTTCCAGAGCAACCAAGAATCTTAATGCAAGTGTGAAATTTTATGATTTTAAAGACCTTCCGGACCCAATAAAATGTGTCTGAGGACCACAATTGACTCACAATTCACCTGTTTTCTACATCTGCCCAACTTGTGTCTTATGGTCCAATCAAGGCACTTAATGCATGCATCCCTTAATTTCTATTGGATAATCTAGTTCCTTTTTTGGGAAACTTCTTTTCATTCTTCATTTCATCTTCTCCATAAGTCTTTCATGGATCAGGAATCCTTGAAATGCTTTCCTTTGAATTCCCGTAAGTGTACTCCTTAAATGTATTTTGTGAAACATCTGCATATGCAAAGATTTAATCTACATAATCCAGGGAGGTAGACAGTATTACTTGCTTTATGTTAAAGCTGAAGCCACTGGGGCTCAGAATAAATCCCTTTCCAAGAAGCCAAATTAGTGAAGGACCTATCTGGAGTTGTAATCATATGATCTCAAATGTGGATCCTGTTTCTCACTGGACAGTATGTTTCCAGATTTAGCCATTGGAATTAGTCCCCAGTTCAAATCCTGATTTCACCTGAAGACTTGGGAAAAATTGCTTAATTTCTCTAAGCTACAGTCTAATTCTCAGTAAGATGGGGCTCACATCTATTCCGCAAGGTTGTTGTAATAACTATAATAGATAATGTTTATAGAGGGTATAGCTTATCACTTCGAATATAGTATATGGTCGCTATAGGTTAGCTTGGTAAATGACACAAACATGGTGTTACACAAGTCTTCCACCAAATTCTGCTTTATCATCAATTTGATTTTCTCCTCTTTTTTTCCTGCTGCTTCTTCACACAAGCATACACGTGATAAAAAGAAACAGCATTTGATATACAGAAATTTATTTTATAACCTCTTTTCTGAAACGTTCCTCTTCTCAGTTATCAAGGGATCCTTCTCATTTCTTGGTAAGGAACACAGGACACTGCAAAGTGGTCATGTACTTAGTTCTTGGAGCTACATTTACAATCTTATTGAAACAAAGCAGTCATCATTGAGGAACAGTGATTCAGTCAATGAGTATAGCAGAGACTGCTGCTTTTCTCTATCCTGGGAAAATAATTACATTTTTTTTCTATATCTGTTGCTCATTTTTATATTGGAAGATAGTCATGTCACTACTGTTAAAGGCTGTGATTTGAAGACACCTCCCATCTGAAGAATTCTTTACTGCCAGGCCATTTAGTTTAACAATAGCACTTTTATTCTTCTACCTAGTCTTTGATCCGTAACATTCACATCTTTTGCTTCAAATTATATTTACATATCACCAAAATAAAAATGAGATGCATAGTGCATGTATCAAGCTATATACAATGAAAGTCAGCATCAAATTATAAGGTCTTTGGTGTGGTCCACAAGGGAGAACGTTGTGCCTTCCCCTCCTCCCTCCCTCTTGTCCTCCTTTCCTCTTTCTTTCTCTCTCTTTTTAATTCAAGAGATTGGTCATTCAGGGGTCCTGAGTTTGTAATTAAGCTATTCTTCTCTTTTGATTAAATGTCCTTCTTTTTATCTAGAGAATGAAGGAAGAGAAAGGGTACTTCTGCAGATGGAGACATACTAAATTAATGTTCTTAAGCAGTAACCTATTTATAGGACCATGCACCATTCAAGCTGTAGCAGCCTCTTTGAGAGCAAGACTAGAACCACAGCTCCAGTAACCAGCCTCATCTTTGAAATAACAAGAATATATTTTTCAGACAGACATATAATGATCCTAGCTTTTTGTTCATTGACAGTTGAATAATTAATTGCAAGACATTTGTAAGGTTATTAAAAGCTTTGGATTGAGTAGGGAAAAGAAAGGAGCATAAATCTTGCTTTTCATTTTTTGTTTATTACAAGTGTATGTCAGGGCTGTTTTTAACTCATTTAATATTCTTGTTAATAACAAGTCTAATTAAGAAATCCATTAGAAGTCTGTAAAGTTAATTTAACAGGGGGAAGTCCTAATGGAGTATTATTGGAATTGTCTTTATAAAAAGAATGTCACAGGCTTTCATGGACTCTTAATCAGAATCTCCTATCATCTAATTTACTT
Organism: Avahi laniger; assembly: GCA_963575035.1. Taxonomy (NCBI): domain Eukaryota; kingdom Metazoa; phylum Chordata; class Mammalia; order Primates; family Indriidae; genus Avahi; species Avahi laniger. The sequence continues at coordinate 5,641 of CAUYSK010084470.1, forward strand.
CATGAATTCAAGTTTCTATATTTTTAAATGTTTATTATTTGACCATATCTGGAAACAATTTTTGGCTAATGCATATGTTGCTAAATAGATATATCTCCCAGACTTTAACGTTGCTATGTCCATAGGAGTTTGGAAATTAGATGACTTTAGTTTATATAATATGTTTGGAATGTAGAAGAAGATCAAATGATTTTACCCGTAATGAATCCAACATTTTAAAATTCAGGCAACACCAGGGGCAACACCAAGATCAGCTGTTACTGTGGAAATTGTCACCAGAGCTTTCAATCAATTTGGCATTTCAAGAGCAAATTGTTCACTTTTTTAAAGGGTCTGTATTTTCTGCCTCCTGGTGAGCATACGCGCGTGCGCACACACACACACGTGTATATATAGACATATACATATATATGCATATACATATACACATATATACATATGCACATATACATATACATGCATGTATACATGTGTATATATACATACATATAAAATATCCACTTTACAAAATCAAGACTGCAACTTTAGGATACATGATACTATATTTTGGTCATAATAAAGAAATTAAAATTTTAAATGTTATTTATGTAGTACAAGAATACTAAAAAAATACTTAAATCAAAACTCAGAGGTGATCTCTTCAGGATTGTCAAATTAGACTGTATTTTTTATATATTAAGTATTTCCAGCTTTAGCAGAGGCTGAAAAAAATTTGGAATTATATTATTTTTCAGTGATCTAGAGATTTATTGTTAGGGACAAGAGTTCTGTGTAAAATACTATCCCTGCTATGCTTAAAAAGAATGTCATTCGCAAACAGCATCCCTCAGGCCATAACAAAGAAAGACTTAGCTGTGTTATTCTGCTGAGAATTGCCTACAAAATCATAATGTTTTTAAAATTGTCTATTATTATTATTATATAACTTAGAAACATTTCAATTTCTCGCTGAGATAACAAAAGCTGGTGGATATCTGTTGCTGTTTTCCTTGTGTTTCATTTGTTTTTTAGTGGGATTTTCAGAAATTATTCATTAACTACTAATAGAACAATCCTTAAAATTATGTTACCATTAGGAACAAAGAAAAAAAGACTTTGTAAGTTTATACATCTCAGTGATGTAGCACAAAACCAATATACCATGCTAGTTAAGAGAATATACTTTGGCGTCAGAGAGAACTGAGTTTGAATCTCAGATTCACCAATTATAATTTAGGTACAAAATCATAACCACTGCAGGTTTAAACATATAAGTTATGTGATTTAGAACATTTCAAAGAGTCATTGTAAGTTAAATGATATGGTACAAGTAATGTCAACACAGTTATTCCATTAACCTATGTAAATTTTTTCTGTATTTTATACTATTCCAGAATATTAATATATTGTTTTGTGATAGTTATTCAGTAAAATATGCCTTACTTTTCCTTTTTTAAAAGAGAAATAAGTTTAAGAAAATTAAGTTCATTTCAGCAAACATTCATTGCATGTAAACTCTATGCTGAATGTGTTTGAATATGTCTCACAAATTCATGTGTTGGAAACCTGATCCCCAATACAACACTGTTGGGAAGTGGAGTCTCAATAAGAGGTGACTAAGGCACATGGGCAGAATCCTCATCAATGGATTAATGTCATTATCGCAGGAGTGGGTTTGTTTTCATGAGAGTGGGTTGTTATGAAAAGGAGTCCATTTCTTTTTCTCTCTTGGTCTCAAGCACTCACTTTCCCCTGTGCTCTTCTGCCATTAGGTCACCAAAGGCTGTTGCAATGCTCTTGGACTTCTCAGCCCCCAGAGACATGAGATGAACAAACGTCTGTTCTTCACAAATTACCTAGTCTGTGATATTCTGTTATAGCAACAGAAAATGTACTAAGACAATAGGCTACATAGATACTTCAGGGGATGCAAAGATATGGCATAGGGACTGCCCTTGTGGAGTATGCAGCCTTGTAAAGAAAAGGTCAAGTACCTAAATTCGAGTGATGAATTTAAAATAATAAGTCCACTTCTGTTTTATATACTAATGTATACATATCTCTGATTTAGGAAAATTTCTTGGGTGAGAGAAACACTTAAGTGTTTAAGAGCAAAATGAATGAATGAATGAGTAATAACAGATACTATTTATTAGGTGATTTCTATATGATATTCATAAAAGCTAATCTATATTGACCATGTACTACATGCCAAGTGATAAGCTACATCCTGTGTAAACATTGTCTATTGTAGTTATTACAACAACCTTGTGGAATAGATGTGAGCCCCATCTTACTGAGAATTAGACTGTAGCTTAGAGAAATTAAGCAATTTTTCCCGAGTCTTCAGGTGAAATCAGGATTTGAACTGGGGACTGATTCCAATGACTAAATCTGGAAACATACTGTCCAATGAGAAACGGGATCCATAGGTGAGCTCATAGGATTAGAATTCCAGATAAGTCCTTCACTAATTTGGCTTCTTGGAAAGAGATTTATTCTGGGCTCCAGTGGCTTCCCCTTTAACATAAAGCAAGTAATACTGTCTACCTCCCTGGATTATGCAGATTAAATCTTTGCATATGAAGATGTTTCACAAAATACATTTAAGGAGTACACTTATGAGAATTCAAAGGAAAGTAGTTCAAGAATTTCTGATCCATGAAAGACCTATGGAGAAGATGGCATGAAGAATGAAAAGAAATGTCCCAAATAAAGAGGCTAGATTGTCCAAATAGAAAGTAAGGAATGCATGTTTTAAGTTTCTCGATTGGACCATAAGACACAAGTTGGGCAGATGTAGAAAATGGATGAATTGCAAGTAAATTGTGATCCTCAGACATATTTTATTGGATCCAGAGAGTCTTCACAATCAGAAAATTCCACACATACATTAAGATTCTTGGTTGCTCTGGAAAGCTTGGAAAATGTTTCCCTACTTATTATGAGTTGTACATTGTCACAGTCAATGAGTGCGCACTGCTACACTCCAATAGAACTGGAGGCTGCACTGTGGTGCTTATCACAATCCTCACGGTCTTTATGGAACCTGCCTTGCTTCTCTCATTCACATTGCCTGAATGACACCTGAAGGCTTTTGAGTTTGACATCCCAGTGAAGAAAGATGAAAACAACCCAAATGCCTATCAAAGGATGAAATGGAAAAGCAAAATGTAGTTTATCCATACAATAATTCAGCCATAGAAAATAATGAAGTATTGATATATGCTACCACTTGGTGATCCTTGAAAATATGCTAAGTGAAAGAAGACAAAAGAAGTTACATATGACATGATTCCATTCACATGGAACGAACGTTCAGAATAGGCAAAGTTATGGATGCAGAAAGCAGATTAGTGGTTGTTCAGGGCTGGTTGGGGAGGGGAAATGATGAAAGGGTAGAAAGGTGCTACCTAAAGAGAACAGAGTTTTTCTTTTCAGTCAGAAAAACATTCAAAAATTGACTGTGGCAATGGTTCCACATATGTGTAAATATACTAAAAACCCATTGAATTATACACTTCAAAAGGGTGAATTGTATGGCATGTCAATTATATATCAATAAAGCTGTTTTAAAAAAATAAGTCGAAACAGATATGATCGAAATATAGTTTTATTACTGAAAAGAATCAGACTTCCATATCAATATTTCCACTCTTATTCAAATTTATGATTTATTTATTTATTTGGCATGAGATTAGCATGAAGTGTGAGATCATAAATTTTCACCAATATATCATATTTATTGAAAGTAAAATTAAAACAAGGCATAAGTCATTCTCTACATTTTGTTGGTGGAGTATGTGCTGAAAATTCTACATGGCTATTCAAAAAGTAAAGAAACATTTGAGTTTTTAACTTCCAAAACTTCTTAGAAAATTTGTTGACATATAATAAGTTTGGTCAATTAAAATGATGCAATTATTTATCATTTTAATTCTTGTTTCTAAAACATTAGAAGCCATGGCATTCAGACAGTTTATACTTCATGATAATTTATAAAATTCTCTTAATTCCTCATTTTTCATAACCTCCTTTCTCCTTCCAATTTACAATAATCACTGTTCTACCCACCACCTTGGCAAACACTATTATTATATTTCTCATATCTGTTTTCTACAGAGCCACAATTCACTTAGATAAAGATATTAGTTCACTCTACTTGCAAACGAACAAAAAGTACTTAACAGACTACCTGAATTTAATAACTTAAATATAATAGTTTCAAACTAATTTAAAAGTCAAGTTATCGGTTTTTGGAAAATTGAATTGCACACTAGAAATATATTTAACTATTTTATAGCTACAATATTCACATTTAAAAAGGCTATCACTAAACTTGTATATTTTGAAACACATAGCAAACATTGCCTGTTCTCAGGGCAAACTCTGTTCTTAAATTCACAATAGATAGCTCCTATTTCAGATACCAAACTGGAATAAATATAACTTAAGGTATGTTTAGCATTAAAACTTAAAATCAGTGCTACATAATTTTATTTCAGCTCACTTTATATAAAGTAGCAATAACCACAAAACAAAAATTACATATCATGAATTCAACTGTAATTAACCTTAACATACTATGTAGGCCTGCTCACAGGGAAAATGAACCAAGGATGCCCTGGTCTTTTTTTGTAAAGAAGTAGTCAAAATTCAACCATCAGAGAACTTCAAGTATTAGATATCATCAAAAAAAATCCCATTATATATATACACACACAATACATATACATATATATGCTATGATATATATATACATATACATGTATATATGTTACGATACACACACACACACACACACACACACACACACACACAGTGCTCCTCAACTTACAATGGGGCTATGCCCCAATATACTTACAGTAAGTTGAAAATAGCCTGTCAATAATGCATTTAATACTTGGATAAATCCACTGTAAAGTTGAAAAATTGTAAGTTGAACCAGCATCAGTTGGGGGCCATCTGCCTATACATATATGACAAGTTTTAGAGTTCTCAACCTGAACAGCAATTCAGAGGTGCAGAGAAAACTAGAAGTGAAAAAGTGGAAATACAGGGGCAATTTAGTGTTCACATATCTATGGCTGATAAAGTATTTTTTATATAACACACAAAAATTTTATATATTTTTCAATATAAATATCCAAATTTTTTTTTTAAATCTAACAGTGGAAGCGAGTGATGTTTTCAGTCAGTGAACAACAACCTAAAAGTTGAAATATAAACAAGGTATTTTGACACTCAAATGTATCAGAATGCACCCTTCTGCTAGAAGTAGTGAGATAATTGAAGTCTGCTAACATGATAATACCATGCTATATGTAGAGCCATCTAAATTATGAAAATTCATTCTATCTAATTCACTAACCTAAAGGAGGTGGGCTGACACGTGCTTTTAGCTAAGCGGCCTCAAATATTCAAATATGCTCTGTGGGACATCCAAAAGGAATATCATTTTGATTCTACCATGTCGTTTAGTTAGAAAAGCTTGGCATTTGCGATATTTTAACATAATCTATGTTCCCAGTTCAGAGACTATGTTATTTCAAATGAGTCTCACCATAAATGAGAATAGATGTGTTAACTATCCAAAATGAAGAAAAACAGCAATTTTGCTCAAATTTTCCACTAGAATAAACAAAATTATATCTCAGAGGCAAAATAGAAGCATGAACAATTTCTGAAGTCAGAATTCCAGTTTCTTCTAAGCCATTTTTTTTTGCTGCTAAACTTAGACATGTCTGGAACCTAACAGTATGCATTTTGGTTTAACTGGCTGGAATGCCAGCAAGGGCATTCAGCAGCAATGACCATGAACATGACCTTTGGTTCTGTAATGGCCTTTATGTAGCAGCTTTTTTTAAAATTTTTTCTCAAATCCAGGGAGGAGCCTATTATTGACACCAACTAATTCCGTGCAGCAGGAATTTTATCCCTGCCTCGAAAAAGAAAAGTGGGAGCTTTCTGCACGAGCCGAGAAGCAGAAAAGAGATTTGTTCATAAAATATTTTGAACATCAATTGTGTGCCCATCACTGCTTGAGGAGCTGGAACTAGAGGTCAACGAAATGGAGCTCACAGTCCACCGTAGGAGAGAGACTTGAAACAATACATGATCACAAAAACAAACTTACAACAGCAAATTGTGCTGAACTCTCCCAAGGAAACATACAATTTGCTCTGCATTAAGGACTGAGTTGTCCCTTCAAAAAATATGTTGGAGTCCTAACTTCTGGTACCTACAAATGTGATCTTATTTGGAAATAAAGCTTGAAGAGGTGATCAAGTTAAGATGCGGTCCTTAGGGTGGACTCCAATCCAATATGCCTGGTGTCCTTATGAGAAGAGGAAAAGAGACACAGGGACAGACACACTCAGAGGGACGACGACGTGAGGAGACACAGGGAGGAAGCTCTGTGCTGATAGAGGCAGCGCTCGGAGTGATGGATCTGTGAGCCAAGGAACACCAAGGGTTGCCAGCAACGCTAGAAGCTAAGACAGTCAGGCATGAAACAGATTCTCCCCTGGAGCCTTCGAAGAGAGCATGGCCCTGCCAAGACCATGATTTCAGACTTCCAGCCTCCAGAAGTACCAGAGGATAAGTTTGTTGTTTCAGGCCATCTGATCCATGGTTCTCTGTCACAGCAGCCCCAGGAAGTCACCAGACAGCGGCAGAGTAGGGAGGGATGTCTGAGCTGATCTCAGAAGGAGGGAGGGAGCAGGAGAGGAGAGAGTTCCCTAAAAGAGTGGAGTTGGAGCCTGAGGTCCGAAGGATGATGGGGTCACAGCAGAAAATGTGGCGAGTCAGGTGGCGTTTCCAGGCAGGAACCTGTGTGGTCCGAGGCCTGAGGAAACACGACGTGTGACACATTCCACTGAGAAGAGGTGAGTGTGGATGATGCCCAGAGACTGTGGGCAGCGTGGGACCAAATGAAGCAAGATGGGTAGGCAGGGCCAGATTACGGAGGTCTAAGGGACTGCGAAAGAAAGCCAGTTAGCAGGCTCATGGCAAAGCAGGGGGCAGGTTCTATATACGACTCTCTCTTCCTGTTAACTTCTAACACCCTGGACTAGCAGTGACAAATGCTAATCTCCTTAATAACTAATATCCCTAACAACAATATGCCCCTGTATCATGGCTTCTTCCTTACAGCAAATGTCTTGAATGAGGTTGCAGTTTTTCAGGCTTCTCTTTGCCAAAAAAAAAACCAGGAGCTTCCTTTACATTGGACTGTTCACAAGCTCCAGGTCAAGCATCCAAGAACATTTTTCGGCTTTCCCCAGAGTCCTCCACAGATGGCCTGAAACTGTTGGTCCTTCATTCTTCCCAGGAAGTTATAGCCAACAACACAGGAACGCTTGTAAACACCCACTTGGCCTCTGGCATCCTGGGGCCAGCGTGCCAACAGCAGTGCTCACTGCGATTTATCTGTCCTGCTGCTCTGCAGACAGGCCTTATGTAGGGAGGAAAGTTGCCGCTTGAATTTAGTGCTCTAACGGGTACCTACCGTGTTTGTCCTCAAGGCAAGGGGAATCAATAATAAGCACAAACACACCATGTGCAGTTTTTCAGCGTTTTCCATCACAGGTTTGCCCAGAAGACCTCTTACATGTTTCTTCTTAATTGACCTCAGGGGTGAGAAGTGTCCAGAATATCATGGCCTGAATTATTTCACTTTAAACTAGGATCAGCTCTCCTAAATGCCGCATTCATTTCTAGATTCATGTTCTATATTGACCTTTTTATTTGCACTTCCAGGGGGCAAAAAGAGCTCCAGCTACAACCTGAAGCACTGCTAATACAAATCAATAATACTTTACCAGGAGGCGAGTTTAATTATTTTGTGGTTCTCTCTCTCTCTTTCACTCTCTCTCAGCTAGCTTTCCATGTATGAGGAAATCAAACTCTGAAAACCACCACTGAATTTTAAAAACCAATAAACAAAATTCTACTGATATAGTATATAAATAAAATTATTTTTAGTAAAAAATACAGATACTGTGATACATGATATCCAAGTTGTGTGTGTGTGTTGCTTTACATCCAAGTAGCACTTCTAGCAGCACTCAGTATAATTGAGTACCAAATATAATAAATGCCATTTTCTTGTATAGGGAGGAGATATGTAGAACAATTTGCAGATAAACATTGGTGGGTCTGGTTTTCTAAATCCAACTAAAATACTAGCTGTGTAACAGTCATTGAGTCTCTAGATCATTCCTATCATTTTAGGCTGCTCATTTGCGAGTGGAGATAATAATATCTGCCTCTTAGTTTTATTAGGAAAAGTAAATGATAAAATATTTGTAGAAGTATTTTCTCAGTGGCTGCCACCTGGAGAGTGTCTAATAAAAATTACGGTCATTAATAATAATCACAATGTATAAACAGAAAGTTCAAATAAGAATGTGCATTCTTTGACTTTTGCAGCATCACAAGAAAACCTCTTATGTATAATAATGCAATTTATAATTTTTATGTGACCTGAGGGACAGCAATGAGAGGGTTGTTTGTGTGTTTTCCTAAAAGACGCTGTTCTGTTGAAGCAGAAATCCAGGAGAGCTGAATTCTGTTATGGGATCCCAGATCTCTTAACTGTATAATACTTGCTAGCATAATGTAAGTTTCAATTATTTTGGAATTTAAGAGTCTATAATAGATATCATCTGAGGGTTACCAAATGATTTTTTTAATACTTGCTAAATAATAACACAGCTAAAAATTGTTGATCATTTCTCACTGGCCAGTCACTATGTAAAGTACTTGTCATGGATTGCCTCAATTAATCCTCACTTCAGCTCTTGAGGTGGCAGCTGCCATTATCCCCATCTTACAGATGAGGGTCCTGAGGCACAATTTACCATGTGACCGAGGTAGCAAGTGGTGGGGCCAGGTTAGAACGTAGCCCCATGGTCCTGTCGCACCCATGCTGTCCCTGCACGTAGATCCTCCTATGTATCCAATACTTGGGGCCACATTAGAGAAATTTCTTGTAGGGCTAACACAGGGCTTAACAAATCAATAAAAACATGCTTCTCCTAAATTGAAATGTATTGATATAGTCTAAAATCTGATGAGACCATTATTGGAACAGAACAGTACTTAAAAATCTGGAGAGAAGTGTTGTGTCTGTAAGATCAGTAGTAGGACAAGTGACTAAGGAATGGCAAAGACTCTATTAGGAAAGAACAAACAGTAGACGGCCCATCCTTGTCACTGTTAGTATTATCTAGAAAAACCTTCCCAAGTACCTCTAACACTATCTATCTAGTACCACGCTTGCTTAGAGATGTTGCCTTAAGCTCTCTACACTGTTCTATGCCCTCGCCTGTATTATACATATAAATGATGATAAACAATTTAATTAATTACAAGAGAAAGCCTTTGATAATATTTTTGGAAATCCAAATATGGGTTTTGTGTAGGTTCTGGATGGTAAATGTAATGTAGAAAATGTATCTTGGTAAAGAAATGTCACAATTGCACATTGGCCCAGCAGTTTATTAAAATAAGGACTATAGAATGTTTAATAAGAGACGAGCTTTTACCTTCCAAATTGAGGATCTAGGATCATTTATATATTCTATGATCTAAGATCATAGGGGTTAGTTCATAAAAATATTCTTTTGTCAATAATACCGATGTGAAATCACTAAATGCAAAGTAGCCCAATTACCTTTGAACAAAATGAGCAGAAGTTAATATTCCTCTTATAATAATCCATGACATAGTTTCTTATATCTAACAATTGAGGGGGAAGGTGGGGCTGGCAGTGGTTATGGTAAAGAGAATCGGAAGGATAGATGTTCTCTAAGTGGGAAAGATGTAGAGTCACCTGCTGTATTTATAGGCATATATTGACTAGTTCTGAAATGTTTACGAGGTTGCCACTCCAAGTCCCTAAGTATATAAGGCAAAGATAGGTGTCACACTGGGTGAGGATTAATCAATACAGAGGTATCAAATTCAGCTCTGAAGAACATAACTATGTACACATTTCAGTCTTTATTATTTTTAATTTTGAAAAGATATTAGTCCTCCAGAAAAGGTGCAGAAATAGTACAAAGAAACCTAATATACCTTTTCCCCAGGGTCCCCTAATGTTAAAATTTAGTATACTTACTTTACCATTCTCTGTGTATCTGCAAATGTGTAGAAATATTTTTTTTAACTAATCAAGAGTAAGATCCAGATGTAATGCTTTCTTGCCACTGCATATTTCAATGTTTTATTTAAACAAGAACCAATCTTCTACATAAACACAGTATAATTATCAAAATCAGGAAATTAATACTGATAAAGTACTATTATCTAACCCACAGAATGTACTGAAATTTTACCAGTTATCCCTCTAACAGTCTTTATGGCAATTTGTCAATATTTTTTTTTCTAGCACAGGATCCAATCCAGGTTCCTACATTGTATTTCCCATCAAAACTCTTCTGTCCATTTAGTTTGGAGCACTGGTAGAGTCTTTCCCTGCTATTCATGACCTAGGCATTTTTATGAGAGCAGAACATTTAATTTTTAGAAACTCTCTTTTTTGGTTTGTCAGATGTTTCCTCATGGTAATCCTCAGTCATATTAAAAAAATTATCAACTTAAAAAGCATTTAAACCACCATATCACCAAAACCATCCCAGGTACTGCTACTTTTGAGGAACTTTACTATACAATTTTACAACATCCTTGGAAAATTTCTCCTCCCTTTGTCTTAATGTTCTTCCCTCTGTGTCTTCCTGGTTACTTTCCAGTTCATTTAAATTCAGCTCCAGAGCTCACCACTGTCCCCAGCCTTACTGTCTCTGAGCCTATACCCTGGATTAAGGACTTCTCCTCTGTACTGTTAACACTAGAGCATTGATTGATTGATTCATCATGAACTCATTCATACCAGTTGTTACAATAAACATAAATGAACCACTTAATGAAGCTTTGAGATTTCTAACCATTTTCAATACACAGAATAATTTATTGTTTTGTTGTCGACACTTTAACACATTGGGATAACAACTGATCCTTTCCTCCCTTTTCATAATCGTAGTCTAGGTCACTATAATGTCAGAATCTTGTTCACCAGAATCTTTCTTATCAATTTCTTCCTCATTATTGAAAAGTCACCACCTTAGTTCGGCCTTTTATCACATCACTTCCTGAATAGTAAAGTGGGTTTCCAAATTTTTACTTATTCCTGTTTCAGACCATTTTGTAAATAAATGATTAGTCTTCCTTAGACATTCCTTGATTAAGAAAGTGAAGAGCTGAGAAAGGAAAGAGGGACGGATTTTGCTACACCTGAGTGGGCAGCTGGAGACCAATAACCTGCACTCTCATTGAGCCCTGGCTCAAATGATGTGAAATAAAATTCAAATTTCCTGATCTGGAATTGGAGGCTTTCTAAAACTTAGAAGTAATTTCACTGTTGATGTTTTAGAAAAACTGTTGTTTTCAATGCTGTTTTTCCCTTTAGTCTCTTTTTATCCTTATGTGTTGTTCCCCCTATATATAGTACATATACCTTTGCATATTAGTATAATACATATATCCTACATCTTAATGGTCCTGTGTGTGGTACCTCTGCTATGTCCTTTGTTACTCCTGCTATCTGCTTTCACTAATTCCCCAGCCTTATTTCATTACTGCTCTGTGTCTGGTAGCATTGTGTCTGCAGTAGTTGTTTGGAATCAAGTTTATGCACTTGTTATGATGTCTCCTCTGTGAATGAAGAGATCTAAGTTATTTGAATCTTATATTTAACATTCCATTGCTTAGTTATTAGAATCCTATATTTATGTAAAATTCCATTAATTTCTGTCTTATATTTATGGAAATTCCCATTTCTTTGTGTTTTATCATCTCAGCTTTGTGTGCTTTTTGAAGTTAATGACCATATCTTTATCATCCAGGACATTAATTCACAGTAAATTCAAAACAACAAAACCTGAGCTCTCCACCCCTGCTTAGCATTGGGCTAGGGATAGAAATGAATGAGATAACATATCTGCCATTTTTAGTGCAACTCATTTATGAGAAGGTAAATATATAAATATTATTTATATAACATAATATGTATAATAAATATTAAAAATGCTTCATTTCATTTTATTGGACAAAATATTGCATTGAGTAAAGTCATCATTTCTTATGTCTTTTTTATTTCTTCAGTGTATTGTTAACTGTCAGCGCTGGGTGTTGGGTGGCTATCATCCTCACAACCTTAATCTGAGGATTCATTCACATAATTTCTGGGTTTTTTATCATGAAATTTCAACCTTAATGTTGAAGTTTAATAGTTATTTCTTAGCAACCTCTCGTTTTCCTAAAACTCCCTTCTGTTCTACTTATTTCTGTTAATTTATGAGCGTGCTTCTAACAAGGTGATTTACACTAATCAGGTCACATCTACATCTCCTGGTGTTATTCTTCGGTCATTAAATTTTCTTACCTGAGAACAAGTAGAAGTTGATAGAAGGATCAGAATCTACTTAAGCTTTCCTTATAATTACAAGGTAAGAAAAGGTGAGAAAATAGCATCAAATTATGCTGTTAAAGGTTAATAAACATCTTCTTTCAAATGTTAATAATTAAAAAGTTTGCAACTAAACATGGAAATTCCTTGACAGGAATATATCGCCTCCAGAGATGAACTAAAAAAATGAATTTTAAATCCGAGATAAATAGACCAATATCTTCAACCTACATTATATGAGTTATAAATTAAACTCTGAAATGAACATATCACCTTGTTAGTAGATAAAGCATCTGTGCAGAATGTAAACTTATGAATAGTGGGACCCGGTCACCTATCCTTTTCAGTATATCTGCACTCCCAGGCCACTGCTTCTTACGTACTCCACAAATAAATAAATGGAAATGCAATATGTGGTAATAAATATAGTACATGCCTGTTATTTAGTCTCAAAATGTGCTTATATTGTTATTTAATTAGATTAATGCATCGGGCAATATGAATTAGAAAATTAGATCATATCAGGAAAACATACAGATCATTTAATAGAATTTCCTTCTTCTCAGGAGAGAATTTAGTGATTTTACATGCTACTCCGAAAGATAAGGAAATCCTGAATCCTTCAGTATACCAACAAACTGGGTTCATTTGTGCATATTACATTCGTATAAACTGAGGTTTTTGGGACAGCACCTACAACCATTACAAAGACTCCCTACTTCAGCCTTTCCAAGGTTCAGCCCCACTTCACTGTGGAACATCCACGGCACTGTCATACCTATATTCACAATGACTCTGGTTGTCGTATAAAAGGAAAGGACATGTGAAAAACCTGGATAATTATATTATAGTTTTATATAATGCAGTGCACGTTTTTTATTGTTCTTTAATCTGAGGGTATTTAGAATATATTTGACAGTTACATCATAGTTTTGGGAATTAAAAGATGTATGCTTTACAAGGGATTTACTTTTATTCATATAAAATTAAAATATGTTACATGATAATAGTAAAAAGAGCATAAAGGGTATAAACTCATTAAATTAATTTCCTCTTAAATACTCTGAATCATTCTCTAGTAAATAAATAAATTAAAATTATTCAGTGATCCTCCTTTAATTGGAAAGATTTAGTTCCCATAGATACAAATAGATGAATCTTCAACAACATCAATGCATAGTCAATGAAAAGTAACCCAGGCAAAAAAGGATAGAAATGTTTCGTAAGGAAATCCTACCTACTGTTTAAAGATAAGAGGTGTTTCCTGGCTTATAAACTCTAGGAATGCATTACTAAATCTTTTCATGGAACTGTTGTATAACATGTAAGAAATCCCATTGTAACTAATGCACTTCACTTTTCCAAAAAATAACATTTTTGTTATCATGCCTTGAAGCAATCATCAATAATCACATTCCATGACACTCAGAGTTTGGCAGAGGACATACGTGTTACCTGCCACTTTTGGTATTAGATTCACTGGGAGTTGCACTGTACTATGAATATAGCTACTTTTTTAGGGGGGGTGGGCTATCATGATGTTTAAGCAATAATTTATGGAGTATATAATATCTTCTAGGAATTATAAGAGACCTTCAAGTATGTAATTTGATCTTTAAAAAAAACTGTCAATTGTTTCTGAAGTTAGCATTATGGTTTACTAGAAATTACTATGATTTAACCTTTATTTATAAATTATTGTAATTTGCTTTTCTTAATGTCCTAGCTGAATTATGACATCAATAAAACCTCACTAATCAAAATATTCATTTGATATTTAAGTTAATATAAATAAGGGTTAATTAAACTTCATTAACTGATACATATCTTACTGATAAATTTACGCAATGATTAGTTAAGTCCCGAAAGTTATGCCAAATGGAGGCTCTTCTGAATCTACTTCCATTATAAGAGGCAGCAGCCGAGTCCCTCAGAGACCCGAAGAGGAATCACGCTTCCTCCAGTCCTGCTCTGCGCTCAGGGCTCACCTTAGGCCTCATTCTAACGTCAATTCTACTTTAGTTAAGCGAGGGCTTGGCCAAAGCCACGCCTACTTTAAAAGAGCACATTTATGAACCGACACAGCCAGAAAGTCACCAGGCTGGTTCTGGGTCTGCACTTAACTCATTGCTACGTGGCATGAGGCTAAGCAAGCCCGGGAGACTCGGTTTCCTCATTCACAAATGGAGATATTCCTGTGACCTCACGCAGCTGTGTGGATAGGTGGGACGTTGCAGACGACACCTGGCCTGACACCACGTGGAGTTTCCTGATGTCGAGCAGACAGTCTGAGCTCAGCCCACAGCCGAATTCAAGGCTGCGTCACATGATGTGGCTGGTGGAACCCTGGGCTTCTCTTTGCAGGAAGCTTCATTTTCAGATTTCTGTAGAGAATTGAGAGGACAGAACTGTGTTTTCTGCGGTTCCATGGCCTAAAACCAGAGGTCCAGAGGAAAAAGCTACAAGGAAAAGCAAAAAATGCCCTTTTTTGGAAGAGAGTTTGTGAGACCTGGGTCAGAGGGTCTTCTGCTTCGAAGAGTGGGTGAAGGAGGTCAGTGTAGAGTTAGTCGGCCCTGCCCAAAACACAGGGTGCTACCAGCCAAGGGTGGCCTGAGCCAGGGCAGTCCATCAGTCATCACCAGTGCCTCTGTCGCGCTGAGGCTCCCAGGTGGCAGCGGCAGCAAGGCCCGGAGAGGCTAGCAGGGAGCAGAAGTCAGGGTCCAGGAGGCCGTGGGGAGTCGCCAGAGCAGGCCATGCCCTCGTCAGCTGGATAATACATTATTTACACCAGTTTTAACTGCAGAGTTTGAAATGCACTTTTCCTTTTTAATAGCGTCTGATAGTGGCTTACCATTCACATTGCTGCCTGCGCTTTTATGTTGTGTCTGTGCGAGTCTCTCTCCCTCTCCAGCCTCCACTAAAGCATAATGATAAATATCGCCCTTTCTCCAGCGGAGGGAAGGCTTTCGCCTCTGCAGAATGCACAAGCAGCCAGGCTCCCCGGGTTACGAAGCCGGAGGGCGGAAGGAAGAGTGTGGAGAATGCTCAAGCAGGGGAAGAACAAACGCGTGCAGGCAGGAGGAATGCCAAGCAGCCTCACCTCTGCAGCAAGCGCCACAAGCACTGGGGCCCAAAACAGTGCGGAAGATCTTTGAGCCTCAGCTGCCCAGGGAGGCTACCACTGAATGATTTCTTTTTTTTTTCTTGCTCCTGAATATCGTAGGTAAAAAAGTCAAGGTTGAGCTGTAAAACAATCACTTTGAGTGATTATCACTACTCTCTAATTATTTCAGTTGGTGGCAAATAATACAATTGATCATTTAGCAGGCTGCTTAATTATATTGCGATTCACTGCCCCTAACTGTTAGAATAGGGCTCTGGGCAGGAGGAGACAAATTTCTTCCTGCAAATTGCCAGTCAAAATTTATTTTGTGAGGGGAGACGATGTTTGATTGCAGTAGCAAATTTAGGAAACATATTTGGGAATCTCTTTAGAAACCCAAATTGACTTTGGGTAACAATGGTTAACATTTTTCTCCTGTTCAAATTGCTTATTGTTAATTAGTGCATCATTCATCAGGTGTAATCTCTAAGAATAATAAAAATAAAAAAAACAATTTGAACATGTAGGGGCGAATCTCTTTAAATTAAAAAAAAAATAAGCTTTATAGAAAAATTTTAGAAGAAATTCAATTTTACTACCTGTACATTTAGATGGTTATATAAAAATTGATAACTAGTAAGATATATTATCAAATACAATCTATTCGGGTCTCTCAATGACTGGATGAGAATGATATGTGTTTAGAATATGGTTGAAGTCAAACCAAGTGCCTTAATATTAGCCAAGTAAAATAATTTACTTGAGAAATATTTTAAATGACTCCTTTGCTCAAATTATTAGTGAATATGCCCAGGTTCTAAATCAATAAATTATATTTAAGTCTAGTCTAAGAGTATATTACATCTTCAAAAAAAGGCATATATTCTTCCCTTGAAAGTTATCATTCTGGCTTTATATTTAAGCCAAACTTGTTTTAGCTGAAAAGAATTTGACCAAATTCTTATATGTATAAAATCTGTTGTAAAAGATGGAGATGGAAAGATTATATTGGGCACAGATGTGGGACTGGTAATTCTTTTTCTCATCTTCAAAGATGCACCAATATATACGTGTGTGTGTGTGCATGGAAGAGCCTTGGGAAATGATATTTGGATTAGAACTTTTTTCCTATTTTTCTTCAACATTAAAACTTAAGAGGACTTACAGAACTACACTGAATTCTGATCTGCTTTATTGTTCAACAGTTCCATCAGACTAGGCTCTACTTTCTGCCAGTATTTGGCAGAAGAAGATAATGAAGAAGAAAGAAGCGGAGGAGGACGAGGAGGAGGAGAAAAAGAGCCATAATCAGCCAAGAGATGGAAGAGAAGCAAGGACATTCAATACTACACCAATTGTATAATGCAATTTTCTACCCTCTGAAATACCATGTGTCGGGTTATGATTTAGTGTACGATAGTTTACCTTCTCCCAAAGAGCAGAACAGTTTAATTATATTTTTAAACATTTCAAAAAAGGGATATATTTTCTTTAACTGTTTTTTTTTTATGGTCAGAGGCTAGTTTCTTAACAAGGAATATTGTTTTGCTAGGTTTTTTGTTTGTTTGTGTGTTTATTTTAAGAACATTCATTCACCAAACTTTAGCGCTTACTATGCCTTGGAACTCTCTAAGCATAGGAGCTACAGCAGCAAACAAAACAAACAATAAACGAACAAGCACAATCTATATTGAATTCTTGCACTTTAACTTTTCTGGAGACATATTGGAGGGAGTAATGGATAATTTCACATGGCCTCATCTCATTTGGGGAAAGGATGAAGACTATGGAAAAATGTGGGGTGATTGTAGAAAGGTCTACATGCAGCTGCCCTTGACTGGTTGTATCTCAGACTCAGCTTCCTTGCCAGGACGCACAAGGGATAAGCCCCCAACTCACGTCTCCCTATTTTAAGTTTGACTGGGAATATTTTATTTTTCTTTAGCCCTCTGAACCTTTATCATTCTTGAGATTGGCAAAGGATCTTAATTCGTTGTTAGTGTTTATGTTATCAAATATTTTATTTGACACATTTTTGATGACTTTAATTGTACATTATTATTTAGTCACTTTATCAATCTTTTAAAAGTAAATGGTTCTTTTTCAATAGCAGAGAAATTATCGTAGAAATTGTGCTAGTACAAGCTACTGCTTGTATTAAAACATGAGCCTGAATGCCGGCAGGTGAATCTTCAAAGCTCCTTCCACTGTGCTGGATCTGAGCTGCTCTCCTTGTTCAGAAAGTTCCCTTTGGTGTAAACACGAAGCAGCTGGTAGGTATTAGCAGCTTCACAACTAAAATCAATAGGGCTGAAAAATTGGAGGTTTTGCCAAGGGACATGCTTACCATGAAATTGAGGCTAATTCCAGGAGACTTAGAGATTATCTCTACAATCAATAGTTACTTTAAATCCTGTTTTTCCTTATAAAAGTAAAGGGGATTTACCTAGGGTTGGGGTTATTATCAACCAAGTCAATAGGACTTGGGGCACTTCAAACAAACGCAACTGTATATAGGCTTTAACCCTATGATCTTCACTACAAACATCATCATGATCTACATATCTTCATCATCTTCATCAAGCACCAAATTGTAAGTCATGTCTTTCCATTACTCTCATTTTCACCTGATTTGAATTCTTACGTCATCTTCGAATTACAGGAAATAATGTTCAGAAAGGATTAATACAGATCCTAATGCATAGTAAAGGCTCAATAAAGCTATTTTTATTAGCGGTAACAATGTTAGCATTATTATCTATAGACCTTGAGACTTGCCACAGCTTCAAACATAAAGTGTCCAATGTGTCCTTGGTCTAATTTTCTTTTAGATCTTTGTAGATTTGTTCATTATATAAATTAAGTATATCAGGCAGAGTTCTACATTCCAAACAACAGAAATAGACTTTGGTTGATTATTCTACAAAATAAATATTCCGAAATTGCCTGAAGACCTGGAGATCTAGTCTTGGGAAGTGGATGCCATACAGCCCAAATCACTACCAAAATTATGCTTCAGAACCAACCTACTGAGGACACGGCTGCTAACACAAGGGACACTGGATGCCTCATCTGTGCGGCTGACACGAGATGCTGGGATACATCTGGCTCTATTGTCCCTGCTGCTCTGGAGAATGGATGACTGTTATTCCTTTTTAAATTGTTTTGGTTTCTCAGAAGCATGGCCTTTTTGAGATGGAAGAAAACACATGTTGTAGAATGGAATACTGGGCAAACAAAATTTAAGTGGTTTTCCTAAGGCAAAAAATCCAGGGGTCTCAAGTACCATTTCAATATACTTTCTGCATAGCACATGATACAAGGAAACAAACAGAAAGGAAACAACTGAAACACACATGTTTGAGGAATAGAAAAGAGGCTCTACAGTAACTCTAATTTTCTTTTTTTTAAAAAAATTCAAATTGTATCAGAAATGCCTAAGTCAACATGTATCTAGGCACTACAGTTGTGCACCTGTACTTTTGTGGAATGTGTCACTGTCATGGTGGTCATTCAGACAGGAAAGGCATTGGTGTTCAGAGAGACTGTGTAAAGGAAACAAACCCCCATCCCAAGCTGCATCCTTGTGAATACACTCAGGACACTGGCCTAATAGCTCTGAGACCTTTTTCTGAGAATCTTCCAAGAAAAAAAAAAGTTATTCAAATGTTGATGAAGATGGATTCAGAAGAGGGAAAAATTAATCAGTCCAAAATATTGTAGAAAATCAGTGGTAAATCTGCGAATAAAACTTGGGTCTGTTCTTTATGCACAACATTCCAACATGCTAAAATGTATCTCTAAGTATAGCTTTCCACATTTCCTGAAAGAAAATACCAATATAGTCACATACCAATAAAATACTATGAGGAAGTATGATTGCCTATGCTTATTTTCACAGTAAAAATAAAACTAAATCACTTCCTACTCTTGTCTGTGATTGAAAATACGGATTGAAGTGGAATTTCATTTAGAGAGATGGCGGTGATGGAAGATACCTGGTGATGGTTAATGTTATGCGTTGACGTGACTGAGCTAATGTCCATGTTGCTGGTAAAACATTATTTCTGGGGTGTCTGTGAGGGTGTCTTCTCTTTGCAGAAGAGATTATCATTTGACTAAGTAGACTGAGTGAAGATCACTCTTGCTAATGCTCACGGGCATCATGCGACCTGCTGAGAGCCTATATAGAACAAGATAGCAGAAGAATAGAGAATATGCTCTTATCTTGCTCTGGGATGTCCATCTTCCGGTGCTATTAGACATCCTCGTTCCTGGTTCTCAGACTTTCTGATCAACACTGGGACCACACCATTGGCCCAGTGCTTTTGGGCCAATGGGCTTGGACTGCAGTTAAACCATGGGTATTCCTGTACCTCCAGCTTGCAGCCTGCAGACTGTGGGACCTCTCCGTCTCCAAAATTCCATGAGCCAACCCTTCATAATAAGTCTCTTTCTATGTATGTATATATGCTGTTGGTTTTGTTTTTCTGCAGAACCCTGACTAATATATAGGCCCTGTGCAGGAAACATCCCCTGAGAAGGAAACTGTAGAAGCAAATGCAGAGAAGCAGAGAGGAGAGTCTGTGCTCAAAAGTCAGCCAATGTTGTTGAAGAAGGGGAAGTAGAGAAAGCTTTAGGCAGTAACTTGTAAAGTTTGCATAGTATGAAAGGCACTGGGACAGGGAGAATAGCCCGGATAAGAAGTCTTTAAGTATTTTGTCTCAAAAACAAAACAACTTAAGGCAGCTCACAAAAATACAAAGAGTACAATAAAATGTAAGAATAAATGAAGAATAATGAGAAAAGATAAATGGAAGAGAAATAAGATGAAATCAAGAAAAAGTAAAAATCCAATAATATGTCATTTATTCATATCTGAGCTTCCTAGACCCAAAGTAAGGAGGAAACATGATCAGATTCAGGAATCATGGGGTCTATTTAGGTGATACATAGCGTTCGTGTGCATCATTACATTGTTCAGGGGAGGAACAACTACTCATCAAGATAGAAATCTCTACTCTGGGTCCTCATAAGGGGTATGAAGGTCGTGTAATGAACTATATGTTCAGCACTAAATCTATGCAACAACAACAAAACCTACAGGGCTGCTATTTGCATCATTCTTTAATGTTCACTAATGTTAAACTGTTAAATTACAAACTAAAATTAACATAAAACTTTTATACAAGGGAAAAGATAATAATGATTTGAAATAGATGAATAATGGCGAGAAAAAATGGAGAGGGAAAAGAGCAGCATTTCAGAGATGGAATCAGCAGTGATTAATGATTGATTAGCCAGGGAGCTAGAGAGGGAGCCAGTGATTAGGCAGGGAGCCAGAAGAACAGGTGAAGGTCATTCCAAGGTTATCCTCTGTAAAATGAATGATGGAGATACCATTAAGAAAGGTAAAGACCACTGGGGAAATGACCAAATTATCTGGAATTAGGGGAAAACAAGTTGGTTTGGAAGCTGAGTTTGCAAAGCTAGTAGATTTTTTGAGCAGAGATGATCAAATCTGCAGGCTTCCAGGGACACACATTTGGAATTGGCAAAGGAATCTGCTGGAGAAGATGAGGTCAAAAGTGGACCCCAGCGAAGAAATGAAACTAGAAGGGGTCTTCTACAAGGTGGACTGAGTGAAACTGGTGGGGAGGTTTGGGGATCTGGAGACAGGCAAGAGAAACCATGGAAGAGGACAAAACGCCCAAGGCTTCGTCTGATGATTTTCTTTCAAGAACATTGCAAATAAAAAAGCAAACTAGGTACTGGAAATATGTCGCATATTACTGTACTTAGAAAGTCTTTCCTCGCTCTAAGGATAAATATATTTCATGTTTTCTCTCAGTACTTTTAAATTTTATTTTTCATGCTTAGTTTTTTAAAAGGGTCTGAAATGTATTTTAATATAGTATCAAGGAGGATTAGACTCTGTTATTTTAACCAGAGAGCAATTTCCCAAAACTATTTGATTATTAGTGCAATCTTTTGGCTCATGTCTTCATCATACAGTAAATTCACACACACACACACATACTTGCACAGAGGTGTGTCTTGCCTCTCTGCTCCCTCACTGGTCTATTGCTGCACTGTCATTCATTTTTAAATTTTCATACCTTTATATTTGCTAAGGCACAGAACAACTTTCTTAAAAAATAGAGTTTGAAAGTCTTCACCAACAACTTTGTATGTGCAGGATAAACTCCTCATGGTCAAGAAAAATGCTCATTATTTGCTTTCAACATACTTTTTTCTAGCTTTGTTTCCCAATACCACCAACCATTAATCCCACGTTGTTGCTAAAAAATATTTGTAATTTTTTGAAATATTTCATGTCAGTTCATTATTTTGTGCCATTGCATGTGTGCTCTAAGTATTGAATGCTCTTGCCAGAATTTTTTTTTTATTTCAGCATATTATTGGGGTACAGATGTTTCGGTTATGTATGTTGCCCTTGCCTCCCTCCTTTCCCCCAAGTCCGAGTTTCAAGCGTGTCCATCCCTTGGATGGTGTGCATTGCACTCTTTGTGTATGCAAATACTCATCCCCTCCTCTCCCCTCCCCGTTCCCCCTGCCCAACATCCAACAGATATTATTCATATATGTGCACTTATGTGTTGATCAGTTAATACCAATTCGATGGTGAGTACATGTGGTGCTTGTTTTTCCATTCTTGGGATACTTCACTTAGTAGAATGCATTCCAACTCTATCCAGGAGAATACAAGAAGTGCTATATCACCATTGTTTCTTAAAGCTGAATAGTACTCCATGGTATACATATACCACATTTTATTAATCCACTCATGTATTGATGGATACTTGGGTTGTTTCCACATCTTTGCAATTGTGAATTGTGCTGCTATAAACATTC